>PITA01007781.1:0-89246 GCA_004023965.1 Spilogale gracilis | reverse complement strand
GGGATGGGAGAGCCTGGTGGTGGGTACTGGGGACACCTAAAGCGTGGAGCACTGGGTGTGGGGAATGGGGAATGAATCTTGAAACACTGGAAAAAAAAATTTAGTAACAATAAAAAAAAAAGATAGGAGGGAGAAATTAGGATAATTTTGTTGTTATAAGATTTTAGCACAACCTGAGTATAGTGTTATTTGGAAATGGAATTGGGTTAGTTGTAAATGTATATTGCAAACGGTAGGGCAACCAATAATAAGAGCAAAATGAAAAAGTATGAATGATATGCTAAGAAAGGATGGAAAATGGAAACATACAAAATACTCAATTAAAACTATAAAAAACAAATAGAAAAAGACCAAAAGATAAAACTAGCAACAAAGAACAGGGCAACAGATAAAAAAAATATGAAGGTTAAACAACATATGTCTTAATACCACACAGGGCAAAGAAGAAATTTCAGGTGAAATTTAAAATTTAAAAATATTTTGAATTAAATGAGGTTAAAAGTATAACTTACTAAAATGTGTGGAATGTGCCAAAAGCAGTGTTTAGAGATGAATTCATAGCACTGAGTGAATAAAAGAAGACCTAAAATCAAACACTAAAACCTAGAAAAAGAAGAGCAAATTGAAACCAAAGTAAGAAGAAAAAAAAAGTGAGAGCAGAAATCTATAAAATTGAAAATAGGAAATGAGTGCAGAAAATTAATGAACAAAAACTAGATCTTTGAACAATAAATAAAATTGATAAATCTCTAACCAAGCTAACTAAGGAAAAAAGAGGATACATATCATGAATATCAGAAATGAAAGGGGAGATATCACTATAATCCCACAGACATTAAAAGGATAGTAAAGGAAAACTATGAACCAAAAATTTGATAATCAAAGTGAAATGGACCAATTTCTTAGAAGACATGATACTCCAAATTCTCATAAGAAGAAATAGATATTCTGAATAGGTCTATACCTATCTATTAGAGAAACTGAGTTTATGAAGCTCACAGTTAATATCATACCCAATGGCAAATGCTGAAACAAGATCAGGACCAAGATAAGGCTGCTCATTCTTGCCACTTTTATTCAACATAATATTAGAAGTCCTAGCCAGAGCAATTAGGCAAGGAAAAAAAAAGAAGCATATAAATTGGAAAGGAAGAAGCAAAACTGTCACTATTTGCAGATGATATACTATATCACCAAGGAGGTGAAAGATCAGTACAATGAAAACTAAGATACTGAAAGAAATTGAAGAAGACATAAATAAATGGAAAGATATTCCATGTTCATGGATTGGAAAAATTAATATTGTTAAAATGACCATGATACCCAAAGCAATCTATAGACTCAGTGCAATCCCTATCAAAATCACAATGGCATTTTTCACAGAGATAGAACCAACAATCTTAAATTTCTATGGAACCATACAAGACAAGTGGGATCATATAAAAATAAAAAGCTTCTGCACAACAAAGGAAACTATCCACAAATTGAAAAGACAACTTACTGAAGGAGGAAATATTTGCAAATCATATATGTGTCCAAAATATATAGAGAACTCATACAACTCAATAGGATAAAACAACCAGAACAAAAAACCCAAACAACAAAAACAATCTAATTTAAAAAATAGGCAGAAGATCTGAATAGACATTTTTCTAAAGAAGACACACAGGTGGCCAACAGGTACATGGAAATAGGTTCAACATCACTAATCATCAGAGAAATACAAATCAAACATCATGACATATTACCTTACACCTGTTAGAATGAATATTATAAAAAAGAAATAGCAAGTGTTAACAAGGATCCAGAGAAAGGAAACTCTTGTGCATTTTTGGTGGGAATGTAAATAGATGTAGCCACTATAGAAAACAGTATGGAAGTTTCTCAAAAAGTTAAAAAGAGAACTACCATAGGATCCAGCAAGTCTACTTTTGGGTACTTATTCAAAGAAAACAAAAACACTAACTCAAAAAGATATATACACCCTTACGTTTATCACAGCATTATTTACAATAGTCAAGATACAGAAGCTACATAAGTATCCATCAAAGGATAAATGGATAAAGAAAATGTGGCATATGTATATAATGGTATGTTATTGAACCACATAAAACAAAGAAATCTTGTCATTTTCAACATTAATGGACCTTGAAGACATTATGCTAAGTGAAAAAGGGCAGACAGAGAAAGAAAGAAAAATACCCTAACATCTCACTTATATGTGAAATCTAAAAGAGAAAAAAAAAAAAATAGAACAGAGTGGTGGTTTTCAGAGGCAGGGTGGGGGGTGGGATTAGGGGCAAAATGGGTGGAGTCTAAAGGTACCATCTTCCAGTTATAGCAGAAGACCTGGGAATATAAAGTACAGCATAGTGCCTATCATTAATACTATTGTATATTTGAAAGTTGCTGAGAGATCTTAAAGTTCTCATCACAAAAGAATTGTAGGGGCACCTGGGCAGCTCAGTATGGGGTGCCTGGATGGCTCAGTTGATTAAGCGACTGCCTTCTGCTCAGGTCATGATCCCGGAGACCAGGGATCGAGTCCCGCATCGGGCTCCCTGCTCGGCGGGAAGCCTGGTTCTTCCTCTCTCACTCCCCCTGCTTGTGTTCCCTCTCTGGCTGTGTTTCTGTTTGTCAAATAAATAAAATCTTTTTAAAAAATTGTAAATATATGTGGTAATGATAACTAGATTTATTGTGGTGATCATTTTTCTTTTCTTTTCTTTTCTTTTTTAAAGGTCTTTTTTTTTTTTTTTCAAGTATGTGGTCTATCAAGTATCTGCTCTATTCACCAGCCTAACCACATACATATATTTTTTCCTTTCTTCTCCCCCTGGTCTTGGGTCTCTTCTGATTTAGTTAATGTATATTTTTCTGGGGTCGTTGTTACTCTTTTAGCATTTTGTTCTCTCATTCATCTATTCTTCTCTGGACAGAATGACAAGGCAGAAAAACTCACTCCCCCAAAAGAAAAAGAGACCATACCGACTGCTGGGGCCCTAATCAATATAGACTTTAATAATATGTCAGTCCTAGAGTTCAGATTGATGATTATAAAGATGCTAGCTGGGTTTGGAAAAAAACATAGAAGATACTAGAGAATCCCTTTCTGGAGAAATAAAAGAACTAAAATCTAACCAAGTTGAAATCAAAAAAGCTATTAATGAGGTGCAATAAAAAAATGGAGGGTCTTACTGCTAGGATAAATGAGGAAGAAAAGAGAATTAGTGATATAGAAGACCAAATCATGGAGAATAAAGAAGCTGAGAAAAAGAGAGATAAACAACTACTGGGTCATGGGGCGGGGGGAGGGTAGAATTCAAGAGATAAGTGATACTATAAGATCAAAACAATATTAAAATAATTGAGATCCCAGAAAAGGAAGAGAGAGAGGGGAAGAAAGTATATTGGTTACAGCCTTATCTAAAACAAATAATATTATAATATTGTAATTGAGAATGAAAAATTCCATTCCATACATGCTATTAGGAACAGCTCAGCATAAGAACATATCCAATTAATTCAAGCATTCCTTCCTTGGTTTAGGGTTACATGTTTGAAGTACTCCATGGCTCCTTCCAGACTTTTACATTGGCTTTTACCAGAATCAGTGTCATGGCTTACTATCATTTGCATATTTATGGAAAATGACAATGCAGTATAACTTGCTTTTAAGACATAATGGTTATATATTTGGAAACTAAGGTAAATTATTAAAGCACAGAGATAAATGCAATAGACAACAGTTATAGGTAGCCATTCCAGTCAAAGTCTGACCATTTAATTAAGTTGTAAATCCATATTATGATCTTTTTCTATTGTTCATTGTAAAATGTGGATAGATATTTGTCCTTGTCACTTTATTTTACTATAAATAGCTTTAAATACATGATACTCAAAATACTTGGAGATAATATAGTAATTACAATCTTAAACATAATACTGATATTTTATGCATTTTATTATATTAAAAGTATCATCAGTTTTACATATGACATGAAATTATTTTGTTAGTTTTCTGGCAACTTTTAGAGGGTTGATATTAAAAAAATTTAATTATATCTCTCTTCTAGCAAAGAGCTGTTAGACATTGAAATTAAAAAAAAAATTATATGTTGGGGCGCCTGAGTGGCTCAGTTGGTTAAGCGACTGCCTTCGGCTCAGGTCAAGATCCCGGAGACCCGGGATGGAGTCCCACATCGGGCTCCCTGCTCGGCGGGAAGCCTGCTTCTCCCTCTCTCACTCCCCCTGCTTCTGTTCCCTCTCTGGCTGTGATTCTCTCAGTCAAATAAATAAAATCTTAAAAAAAAATATGTATAACAGTATCAAATACAAAATGCATAGAGATAAGTCTAAAAAAGTGCAAGGTTTATATGCTAAAAGCTACAAACACACTGATGACAGTAATTAAAGAAGACCTAACTTAATGCAGTATTCTCATTTGTCATTCATGTGATTAGCAATGCAGATGTTTAATTATAACTTTATACTTGAAGCATATGAATGATAATAGTTATCTTTATTTTCAGCAAATAAATGTTTCACATATTATCATTCCTAGGTCATGTGACATTGTCTTTTATTACAGCTTTTGATTGGTTTTGAATCAGGAACAGTAGTGTTATGAGATCTCAAATCAAAGAAAGCCAACTACAGATACATGTGTGATGAGGTAATACTATTTTTGCTAGTCAAATATTACTTTTGTCATTTTTTCTAATTCAGAGCAGCTTCTTTAAGAACTTAAGTGATGATTTTAGTTGAGGCAAAGTTTGTAATTACAATAACACACACACATATAAATAAAATAGATAATCACATAGCTCAAAAGATAAAAACAAGATATCTCTTCTCTATGCCTGTTATTTGGCCATCCAATCCCCTTATGTCGGGGACCAGTGTTACCAGATTCTCATGTATTCTTTTAGAGGTATTCTGTCATTTACAAGCACATTAATAAATTATTGCTTTAATATTTAATATTGCAAATTATAGCAGAGAACTTTCCTAATTTGGGGAAGGAAACAAGCAAAAAAATTCAGGAGGCACAGAGAACCTCCTTCAAAATCAATAAAAATAGGTCCACAACCCTTCATCTAATAGTAAAACTTACAAGTCTCAGAAACAAACAGAAAATCCTGAAAGCATCTCAGGACAAGAGGTCTGTAACAAACAGTGGTAGAAATATTAGATTGGCAGCAGATCTATGCACAGAGACCTGGAAGGCCAGAAAGGACTGGCATTATATATTCAGAACACTAAATGAGAAAAATATGCAGCCAAGAATACTATATCCCACTAGGCTACCATTGAAAATAAAAGGAGAGATAAAAAGCTTTCAGGACAAATAAAAACTAAAAGATTTTGCAAATACCAAACCAGCCCTACAGGAAATACTGAAAGGGTCCTCTAAGCAAACAGAGAGCCTAACAGTAACAGACCAGAAAGGAACAGAAATAATGAACAGTAATAGTCATCTTACAGGCAATAAAATGGCACTAAATTCATATCTTTCAATAGTTACCCTGAATATAAATGGGCTAAAGGCCTCAATCAAAAGACACAGGGTATCAGAATGGATTAAAAAAACAAGACCCATTGATATGCTGTCTGCAAGAAACTCATTTTAGACCCAAAGACATGTCCAGATTTAAAATGAGGGGCAAGAAAACCATTTACCATGCTAATGGACATCAAAAGAAAGCTAGGGCTTCAATCCCCATATCAGACAAATTAAATCTTTTTTAAAAAGATTTTATTTATTTTATTTTGACAGAGGGAGAGATCACAAGTAGGCAGAGAGGCAGGCAGAGAGAGAGGAGGAAGCAGGCTCCCTGCTGAGCAGAGAGCCTGATGCGGGCCTTGATCCCAGGACTCTGAGGTCAGTTATTCCAGGGATGCAAGGGTGGTTCAACACTCGCAAATCAATCATAGTGATAGAAAAATCAATAAGAGAAGAGAGAAGAACCACATGCTACTCTCAATTGATGCAGAAAAGGCATTTGACAAAATATAACATCCGTTCCTTATTAAAACTCTTCAAAGCATAGGGATAGAGGGAACATTCTTAAACCTTATAAAATCTATCTATGAAAAACCCACAGCGAATATCATTCTCAATGGGGAAAAACTGGCAGCCTTCCCTCTGAGATCAGGAACAAGACAAGGATGCCCACTCTCACCACTACTGTTGCACATACTATTAGAAGTCCTAGCAACAGCAATCAGACAACAGAAAGAAAGAGAAGGTATTCAAACTGGCAAAGAAGAAGTAAAACTCTCTCTCTTTGCAGATGACATGATACTCTATATGGAAAACCCAAAAGACTCTACCCTCAAACTACTAGATCTCATACAACAATTCAGTAATGTGGCAGGATACAAAATAAATGCACAGAAATCATTTGCGTTCTTATACACTAACAATGAAAATATAGAAAGGGAAATCAGAGAATCGATTCCATTTCCTATAGCACCAAAAACCATAAGATACTTAGGAATAAACCTAACCAAAGAAGTTAAGGATCTGTACTCGAGTAACTACAGAACACGCATGAAAGAAATTGAAGAAGACACAAAAAGATGGAAGAGCATTCCATGCTCATGGATCGGAAGAATAAACACTGTCAAAATGTCTATACTGCCCAGAGCAATCTACACTTTCAATGCCATTCCGATCAAAATTCCACCAACATTCTTCAAAACGTTAGAACAAACAATCCTAAAATTGATATGGAACCAAAAAAGACCCCGAATCGCTAAGGAATTGCTGAAGAAGAAAAGCAAAGCTGGGGGCATCTCATTACCTGACTTCAGGCTTTATTACAAAGCCGTGGTTACCAAGACAGCATGGTACTGGCATAAAAACAGAGAAACAGACCAATGGAACAGAGTGGAGAGCCCACATATCGACCCACAAATCTATGGTCAAATCATCTTTGAAAAAGCAGGAAAAAATATCCAGTGGAAAAAGACAGTCTCTTCAATAAATAGTGCTGGTAAAATTGGACAGCTACGTATAGAAGAATGAAACTAGACATTTCTCTTACACCACACACAAAGGCAAACTCAAAATAGATTCAAGACCTCAACGTGAGGCAGGAATCCATCAAAATCCTGGAAGAGAACATAACCTCTTTGACATCAGCCACAGCAACTTCTTTCAAGACACGTCTCCAAAGGCAAAAGAGACAAAAGTGAAAATGAACTTTTGGGACTTCATCAAAATAAAAACCTTCTGCATAGCAAAGGAAACAGTTAACAAAACAAAGAGGCAACCCACGGAATGGGAGAGGATATTTGCAAATGACACTACAGACAAAGGGCTGATATCCAAGATCCATAAAGAACTACTCAAACTCAACATCCAAAAAGAAGATGAACACATCAAAAAATGGGCAGTAGACATGAAGAGGCACTTCTCCATAGAAGATACACAAATGGCTAACAGACACATGAAAAAATGTTCATCATCACTAGCTACCAGGGAAATTCAAATCAAAACCATACTGAGATACCATCTTACACCAATCAGAATGGCCAAAATTAACAAGACAAGAAACAACAAGTGTTGGAGAGGCTGCGGAGAAAGGGGAACCCTCTTACACTGTTGATGGGAATGGAAGTTGGTGCAGCTGCTTTGGAAAACAGTGTGGATATTCCTCTAAAAATTAAAAATAGAGCTACCCTATGACCCTCCAATTGCACTACTGGGCTTTTACCCCAAAGATACAGATGTAGTGAAAAGAAGGGCCATATGTACCACAATGTTCATAGCAGCAATGGCCACAATTGCCAAACTGTGGAAAGAGCCAAGGTGTCCTTCAACAGATGAATGGATAAAGAAAATGTGGTACATATATACAATGGAATACTACACCTCCATCAGAAAGGATGAATATCCAACTTTTGTAGCAACATGCACTGGATTAGAAGAGATTATGTGGAGTGAAATAAGCCAAATAGAGAAAGTCAAGTATCACATGCTTTTTAAAGATTTTATTTATTTATTTGATAGAGAGAAACACAGCCAGAGAGGAAACACAAGCAGGGGGAGTGAGAGAGGGAGAAGCAGGCTTACCGCTGAGCAGGGAGCCCAATGTGGGACTCGATCCCAGGTCTCCGGGATCATGACCTGAGCCGAAGGCAGTCACTCAACCAACTGAGCCACCCAGGCGCCCTGAAAATTTTTTTTATATATTTACTTATTGAGAGAGAGAGAGAGAGAGAGAGAGAGAGAGAGAGCAAGCAGGAGGAGGGGCCAAGGGACAGAGAGAGAGAATCTCAGGCAGGTTCCATGGTGAGCACAGAGCCTGATGCAGGGTTCATCTCACAACCCTGAGATCATGACCTGAGCTGAAGTCAAGAGTCAGACACTTAATGACTGAGTCACCCAGGTGCTCCTAGATGAAGCAATTCTGATACTATTTTAGATATATTGCAGGACTGGAAAAAATAAATAAATGTGCTTTTGGTAACCAGTATTCTCACTGTGGAAGAAGGAACACACAAACATAGAATGAGTGAAGGTAAGAATGAACCCTGTGGGAATGGTTTGAAATCGCTGTCATGATTTCTCAAATGTATGTGTACATATTCATATAAATGTATGATATATATGCACCTATAAAAAAGAAGATCTAACAATTTTAAATATCTATGCCCCTAAATGGGAGCAGCCACCTATATATACAAATTGATAACAAAATCAAAGAAACACAGAGACAATAATACAATAATAGTAGACTCTTACACCCCTCTCAACAGATAGATCATCTAAACAAAAGATCAACAAGGAAATAAAGGCTTTAAATGAGACACTGGACCAGAGGGACATCACAGATATATTTACAAAATTTTATCCCAAAGCAACAGAACACATATTCTTCTCTAGTGCACATGGAACATTCTCCAGAATAGATCACATCCTGGGTCACAAATCAGGGCTCAACTGGTACCAAGGGATTGCGATCATGCCCTGCATATTTTCAGACCACAAAGCTTTGAAACTAGAACTCAACCACAAGAAGATAATTGGAAAGAACTCAAACACATGGAGGCCAAAGAGCATCCTACTAAAGAATGAATGGGTCAACCAGGAAATTAAAGAATTAAAAATTTTGTGAATAGGAAAACACAAGTGTACAAAATCTTTCGGATGCAGCAAAGGCAGTCCTGAGAGGAAAGTATATAGTAATATAAATCTTTCTCAAGAGAAAAGAAAGAAAGAAAAAAAGAGAAAATAAAGTTCTCAAATACACAACCTAATCCTAGACCTAAAGGAGCTGGAGAAAGAATAGCAAATAAAGCCTAAACTCAGCAATGTGATACAATATATTAGTAAAAGAAAGAACAACAAACATATGATACTCTTAATTGATGCAAAAAATGCACTTGACAAAGTACAGCATTCTTTCTTGATCAAAACTCTTCACAGTGTAGGGACAGAGGGTACATACCTCAGTATCTTAAAGCCATCTATGAAAAACCCACAGCAATGATAGACTAGAGGTCCTAGCCTCAGCAATCAGACAACAGAAAGAAATAAAAGGCATCCGAATTGGTAAAGAAGAAGTCAAACTCTCCCTTTTTGCAGATAATATGATACATTATGTGGAAAACTCAAAAGACTCCACTCTAAAACTGTCAGAACTCATACAGGAATTCAGTAAAGTGTCAGGATATAAAATCAATGCACAGAAATCAATTGCATTTCTATACACCAACAGCAAAACAGAAGAAAGAGAAATTAAGGAGTTGATCCCATTTATAATTGCACCCCAAACCATAAAACACTTAGAAATAAATCTAACCAAAGTGTCAAAGAATTTGCATCAGAAAACTAGAATACCCATGAAAAAGGTTGAGGAAGACACAAAGAAATGGAAAAATGTTCCATGCTCATGGATTGGAAGAATAAATATTGTGAAAATGTCTATGCTATCTAGAGTAATCTATGCATTTAATGCAATCTGTATCAAAATACCATCAACTTTTTTCAAAGAAATGGAACAAATAATCCTAAAATTTATATGGAACAAGAAAAGACCCTGAATAATCAGAGGAATGTTTAAAAAGAAAACCAAAGTTGGTGGCATCACAATTCCAGACTTCAAGCTCGATTACAAAGCTGAATCATCAAGACTGTATGGTACTGGCAAAAACAGACACATAGATCAATGGAAGAGAATAAAGAGCCTAGAAATGGACCCTGAACTCTATGATCAGCTCATCTTTGACAAAGCAGGAAAAAATGTCCAATGGAAGAAAGACAGTCTTTTCAACAAACAGTGTTGGGAAAATTGGACAGCCACAAACAGAATAATGAAACTGCACTATTTCCTTACACCACACATAAAAGTAGACTCAAAATGGATGAAAGACCTCCATGTGAGACAGGAAGCCACTAAAATCCTTGAGGAGAACACAGGCATCAACCTCCTTTGACCTCGCCACAGCAACTTCTTCCTAGAAACATTGCCAAAAGCAAGGGAAGCAAAGGCAAAAGTGAACTATTGGGACTTCATCAAAATCAAAAGCTTTTGCACAGCAAAGGAAACAGTCAACAAAACCAAAAGCCAACTGGAAAAATGGGAGAAGATATTTGCAGATGACATATCAGATAAAAGGCTAGTATCCAAAATTTTAAAGAATGTTTCAAACTCAATAGCCAAAGAACAAATAATCAAATCAAGAAATGGGTAGAAGACTGAACAGACATTTCTGCAAAGAAGACATCCAAATGGCCAACAGATACATGAAAAAGTGCTCAACATCACTCGGCATCAGAGAAATATAAATCAAAACCACAGTGAGATACCACCTCATATCAGTCAGAATGGCAAAAATTAACCAGTCAGGAAACTCAGGTGTTGGTGAGGATACAGGGAAAGCAGAACCCTCCCACAGTGTTGGTAGGAATGCAAGCTGGTGCAGCCACTCTGGAAAACAGTATGGACGTTCCTCAAAAACTTAAAAATAGAGCTACCCTATGTCCCAGCAACCACACTACTAGGTTTAACCCAAAGATACAAATGTAGTGATCTGAAGGGGCACATGCACTGAATGTCCACAATAGCCAAACTATAGAAAGAGCATAAATGTCCATCAACAGATGAATGGAAAAAGAAGATGTGTGTGTGTGTGTGTGTGTGTGTGGTATATGTGTGTTTGAGTATGTGTACACAATGGAATACAATGCAGCCATCAAAAACCCTGAAATCTTGCCATTTGCAAAGAGGTGGATGGAACCAGAGGGTATTATTCTAACTGAAATAAGTCAACCAGAGAAAGACAATTATCATATGATCTCACTGATATGAAGAATTTGAGAAACAATACAGAGGACCATAGGGGACGGGAGGGAGGTGAAACCAGAGAGAGAGACAAACCACAGGAGACTCAATCTCAGGAAAAGAACTGAGGACTACTCAGGGTGGGGTGGGAGGGATGGAGTGGCTGGGTGCTGGACACTGGGGATGGTATGTGCTATGATGAATGCTGTGAATTATGTAAGACTGAAAAAAAGAGGGAAAAAAAGAGGAAAAAAATTATCCAAGTCAGAAAGAAAGAGGTAAAATTGTCTATGTTTGCTATGACATGATGTTATATATAGGAATTTTTAAAGACTGTCAAAAAACCATTAGGATGAAGGAACAAATTCAATAGTTTCAGGATATAAAATCAACATAGAAAATCGTTGTGTTTTTATTCACTAACAATGAACTATCTGAAAAAGAAATAAAGAAAATAATCTCATTTATAATAACTTCAGAAATTAAAATACTCAGGAATAAATTTAAGCAGGGATATGAGCAATCGCATTGAGAACTATACGTCATTGATGAAAAACAAAATTGAACGACACACAAATAAATGCAATATCTCTTTTTCATGAATGTGAAGAGTTAATATTGCTAAAATGTCCATACTACCCAAAGACATATATAGATTCAATGAAACCCTATCAAAATTCATATTTTTCACAGAAATGGAAAAAAAAATCCTAAAATTCACATGGACCCACATAAGACCCTGGCCAAAGGTCTATGGCGAAAGCAACCCCAAGAAAGAACAAAGCTGGAGGCATCACACTTTCTGATTCAAACTGTATGCTCAGAAATAAAGACACATCTATATGGTTAACTAATATCTGTCAAGGGAGCCAGGAATACTCAACGGGTAAAGGATAGTCTGTTTAGTCAATGATGTTGGGATAACTGGATATTCATATGCAAAAGAATGTAACTGGCCCCCTATATTATACCACTTACAAAAATTAATCCAAAATGGATTAAAGACTTGAATGTAAGATCTGTAGCTAAAACTCCTAGAAGAATGGATATGGTTATATGGATAAAGCCTTTTGACATTGGTCTTGGCAATGATTTTCTGGATATACCAAAAGCACAAGCATCAAAAGCAAAAATCAGCAAATGGGACTACATGAAACTGAAATATGCACAGCAAAGGAAATAATCAACAAAATGAAAATGCAATTGTGGGATGGGAGAATATATTTGTAGACCATTTATATGATAAGAATTCAATATCCAAAATATTTAAAGAATGCACACAATTCAATAACAACCCAAACCCAAACCCAAACAACCCCCTCAAACCAAAAATGAAACAACAGAACCCCACAAATAATCTGATTAAAACATGAGTAGAGGACTTGAATAAATACTTCTCCAAAGAAAACACACCAACAGCCAATAACTATATAAAAAGATGCTCAATATCACTAATATTCAGGAAATGCAAATCATAACAATAAGATATCACCTCACCCCTGTTAGAATAGCTGTCATCATAAACACAAGCAATAACAAACATTGGTGAGGATATGGCGAAAAGGGACACCTCGTATACTGTTCTTGGGAATGTAAATTGGTATAGCCACTAGAGAAAACTGTCTGGAGGTTCCACTAAAAACTAAAAATAGAACTGCCATATGACCCAGCAGTCCTACTTCAAGATTTATGCCCCCCCCAATACTGAAATAACTATCTCAAAGAGGTATCTGTGCCCCTATGTTCATTGCA
This sequence comes from Spilogale gracilis, assembly GCA_004023965.1. Taxonomy (NCBI): domain Eukaryota; kingdom Metazoa; phylum Chordata; class Mammalia; order Carnivora; family Mephitidae; genus Spilogale; species Spilogale gracilis. Next base: position 76,197 of record PITA01007781.1, on the reverse strand, counting down.
GCATTCTTCACAATGGCCAAGACATGGAAATAATTTGAGTGTCCACTATGGATGAATGGGTAAAGAAAATGTAATCTGTATTTACATAATTAAATATCATTTAGCCATAAGAAAGGTAATCCTACATTTCTGACAGCATGGATTGACCATGACAGCATTATACTAAGTGGAATGACTAATACAGAGAAAGAAAAGTATTGTATGATCCCACTTAAATGTAGAATCTAAATATATCAAACTCATAGAAACACAGACTAGAATGATTACTTCCGGGGCTGAGGAATGGAATGTGAGATCATTGGTCGTGGGGTACAAACTTTTAGTTATTAGATGAATAAGTTTTGAGGATCTAAGATACAACATGGCTATAGTTAACAACACAACATTGTATATATGAAAGTTGCTTTGTGGGTAGAATTTTAGTGTTCTAACCATAGAACTGACAAGAATAAAATTGTAATTATGTGGGGTGAAGGATGTGTTAACTAACCTTTTGGGGTAAGCTTTTCACAATATATACATGTAAATTGTATCTGAATAAAATTTGAGCAAAAAGTGAAAGATAACGCTTTCAATGGGAGAAAATGTTTGCAAATTATATATTGGATTTATATATAAAACATAAGAGTTATATATAAAACATAAAATGTACTTATAACTCAATATTAAAAAGGCAAATAACCCAATTAAAAATGGGTTTATAAAGGGATTTATATAATCATTTTCCCAGTGAAGACATATAAAAGGACAATAAATATATATAAAGATGTTCAACATCATTAGTCACTTGGAAAATGCAAATCAAAACTAAAATGAGATACCATTTCTCATCAAGTGGAATGGGTGCAATCTGAAAGACTGATAATATGTTTTGGCAAGGTTGTACATTAATTGGAACCCACATACACTGCTGGCGGGGACGGAAATAATACAGGCCTTATAAAAATAGTTTGACAGTTCCTCAAGATAATTGAATGCAGAATTACCGTATAACCCAGCAATTCCATGCCTAGGTATATACATCACACAAAATAACATATATCATACAAAAATTGTAGGTGAGGGCACCTGGGTGGCTCAGTAGGTTAAGCATCTGCATTTGGCTCAGGTCATGATCCCAGAGTCCTGGGGTCAAGCCCCATATTGGGCTCCCTGCTTCAGTGGGAAGTCTGTTTGTCCCTCTCCTTCCCTTCTTCCCCCTCCTCTCATGTTCTCTCTCCCTCCCTTAAATAAATAAATAAATAAATAAATAAATAAATAAATAAATAAGTAAGTAAGTAAGTAAGTAAGTAAGATCTTTAAAAAATTGTATGTGAACATTCATTGCAGCATTATTCATGATAGGCTGAAAGTGAGAACAACTCTTATGTTCACCAACTGATGAAAATGATACACAAAATTGGTATATATATTTATTGGCCATATGTAATAATAAAGTACTAATGCATGCTGTGACAGAGATGAACCTTGACAACATGCTGAAAGAAGTCACTCTCAAAAGGCTACAATTAATAATCAAATTTTATGATTTTTATTTATTTATTTTAAAGACTTTTTGAAGATTTTATTTCTTTATTTGACAGAGAGAAACACAGCCAGAGAGGGAACACAAGCAGGGGGAGTGAGAGAGGGAGAAGCAGGCTTCCCGCCGAGCAGGGAGCCCGATGTGGGACTTGATCCCAGGACTCTGGGATCATGACCTAAGCTGAAGGCAGTTGCTCAACCAACTGAATCACCCAGACGCCCCAAGATTTTATTTATCTGATAGAGACACAGCTAGAGAGGGAACACAAGTAGGGGGAGTGGGCTTCCCCATTCAAGCCCAATTCCCCCCACATGACCCCAGGACCCTGGGATCATGACTTGAGCTGAAGGCAGAAGCTTAACGACTGAGCCACTCAGGTGCTCCATATGATTTGATTTAAACAGAATATCCAGAATTGGCAAATTCATAGATGCAAAATTAAATTAATGGTAATCTCAGTTGGTGCTGGGGGGTCACTGAGATGGAGGAATTGGGGGTAACTAAATGGTACAGAGTTTCTTTTTGGGCATATAAAAATGTTTTAAAATTGTGGTGATGACTGCACAAAACTGTAAATGTAGTAAAAATTATACACTTTGATGAACTGTATGTGTGTGAGCTGTATTTCAATAAAACTGTTACCGTAAAAGCCCTCAAGTATTCACTATTGTTGCCTTGGGCTCAGGGAGGTAGCTGTGGTACCAAAAGCTCTTCTTGGTGTTTGTGTTCCACTCTGACCTTCTAGCCTACCTACACTGGCATACAGGAGGGTCTGTCTCTAAGCTTTGCGCTCTCCCCCGCTGCTAGACTGTGCTTCTCAGTGCTTTGCCAGCCTAGTCTTAATAATTCTGATCTAGCCGTTTAGGCTGGCCCAGCATGCCTGTGTCTTTGGGTGGGACTTTCTTGTCCTCCTGGTGTCTCCCCTCCGTGGCAACCAAAGCCTTCCCTGTATCTGTGGAAAATCTAGTACGAAGAGATTTTCTGATTACTCTCCAGTGGTAAGTAACATTTAATGGCATTAATAAGGGGTCTAGGACCCATGATTATTATTGTTGTTATTATTATTATTATTATTTTACTTTTTATCAGTAGTTGAATTATTTTGTTTTTCCTTCTATCCTTTCACAAGCCACCATGGATCTTGATGTGTACCCTGAGGTAACAGCATTTTAAAGACAGTTTTAGAAGTTTAAGGCTTTGATCTGAAATGGGGAAGAGGTCTGTGGTAGAGGGGTGGTGAAGCTCTGTGTCCTTCTCATTGTGGCTCCTAATTCCCTCCTGCATATCTGACCTGCAAAGCGGGTGTGTGAGGGGGGTTTGCTATGTCCCCCATCCTGTCACCAGTATTTCTTGTGAGGACCTGATGAAGTTCTGTAAAGAAAAGCCTCCAAATGAACCCATGGGAATAGCTTGAGCAGCCAGCTCTTCTCCCTGTGCTCTGTCACAAATGAGTCAGTCTGTCTATTCTGTCTCTCCTGGGAGGGGCCTTTCCATCGCTAGCTACTCCAGCTCCTCTAATAGGGTTAGAAAAGGTGTAATTTTTAGTTGTTTCTGGTTTTTGCCATTGTTCATGGGATCTATGCTTTTCTTTATAAAAGAATTAAAATATTTTATTAAAGTATAATTAACATACAGTGTTATATTAGTTTTAGGTGTATAATACAATAATTAATACAATAATAAAATGGGTGGGCCATTTTTTCTCTGTGCTACTCAGTGCTCATCAAGATACGTGTACTCTTTTTGTTCTTTTTTCTTTTTTAAGATTTTATTTATTTATTTGATAGAGAGAAACACAGCTAGAGAGGGAACCCAAGAAGAGGGACTGAGAGGGAGAAGCAGGCTTCCCACCGAGCAGGAAGCCTGATGTGGGGTTCAATCCCGAGTCTCCAGATCATGACCTCAGCCGAAGAAGTCACTTTACCAACTGAGCCACCCAGGATCCCCTTTTTTTCCTCATTAAACTTTTGTTTTAATGAGTCTCAGAATTCAAAACGACACATTTTTGGTCAAGTTGTTTTCATTAAAAAGCACTGACTTCAAAAACTAATAACTTTAAACTGCCACACACATATACATACAACAAATGGTCCACAAAATATTCTCCTTTCTTTCTGAAGGTTTTACGATGCACTGTTATCATTAACCAGTTTTTTACTATTAAACTTAAATAGCTAACTGACACAAACAGTTCTGAGACTGTTGTACCACCACTGATTAAGACTGGGGTGGCAGATGTTGGGGATCATATTCATAATATTCATTTCTGAGCTTTCTGGGCAGACTTGGTGACCTTGCGAGCTGCAGCTGCCTTCCTGCCTTCTTGTCCACTGCTTTGATGACACCCACATCAGCCATCTGTCTCCTGTCATGAACAGCAAAACAGCCCAGAGGATAATCTCCAAAGCTCTCAACACACATAAGCTTTTCAGGAACATATCAACAATAGCGGCATCATCAGATTTCAAGAATGTGGGACCATCTTCCAGCCTTTTTCCAGAATGATGATCTATCTTCTGCTTCAGCTCAGCAAACTTGAAAGCAATGTGAGCTGTGTGACAATACAGTTGTGTATCCAGCACTTATTTGGCTTGGATGGTCCAGGATAATCACCTGAGCCATGAATCCAGCTGCTTCCATGGGTGGGTCATTTTTTTTCCCGTCACCAGCCACACTGTCACAACAAACATCTTTGACAGATACGTTCTTGACGTTGAAACCCACACTGTCTCCAGGAAGAGCCTCACTCAAAGCCTCATGTAAAGTATAGTCAACAGACTTTACTTCAGTTGTAACTTTAACTAGGGCAAAGGTGACCACCACACCAGGTTTCCACTCAGTCCACAGGGACGGTACCAACACCAACAATTCTGTAGATGTTCTGGAGAGGCAGACACAAGGGCTTGCCAGTTGGATGAGCTAGTGGTGGAATGCAACCCAGATCTTCAAGCAGTGTGGTTCTATTGGCATTCCCATCTTTATGGTGACTTTCCATCCCTTGAACCAAGGCATGTTAGCACTTGGCTCCAGCATGTTGTCACCATTCCAAACAGAAATTGTCACAAATTGCCACTGTGTTGGGGTTGTAGCCAATTTTCTTAACGTAGGTGCTGACTTCATTAATGATTTCTTCATATGTCTTCTGGCTATAGAGTAGTTCAGGGGAATCCATTTTGTTAACACCAACAATTAGTTGTTCTACACCCAGTGTGTAAATCAGAAGGGCACACTCATGGGTGTGCCCATTCCAGGAGATGCCTGCTTCAAATTCACCAACACCAGCAACAGCAGTCAGGACAGCACAGTCAGCCTGAGATGAGCCTGGAATCATGTTTTTAATAAAGTCTCTGTGTCCTGGGGCATCAACGATGGTCACCTAACACTTGCTGGTCTCGAATTTCCACAGGGAGATATCAATGGTGATACACTGAGCTTTCAGTTTATCTAAGACCCAGGCATACTTGCAGGAGACTTTTCCCATCTCAGCAGCCTCCTTCTCAAATTTTTCAATAGTTCTTTTGTCGATCCCACTACATTTGTAGATCAGATGACCAGTAGGGGTAGACTTGCCTGAATCTACATGTCCAATGAGGACAATGTTGATATGACTCTTTTCCTTTCCCATTTTGGTTTAGGTTTAGTGACATTTTTCATGACACCTGTGTTCTGGTGGCAAACCCATAACAAAAAAAGGTTAAGTGTACTCTTAATCCTCTTTTTTTTCCATCTTTCTACTTCCCAGTGAAAAAGAAACTCTTTTGCCACTACAAATAATTTCGTATTAATCATCTATGTACATACATTTGTATTAACTGATGATTTTTTTTCAATGGGAAGTGTAACCCAAAACAGGAATTCAGGGTCAAATGGTATGAATATGTTTACTTTTTTGGAGGGTTATGTTTTCTAATATTTATTTTTACTTTTACTTTGTTTTTTTAATTTATTTTTTATTTTTTTATTTTTTAAGAACTATTTTATTTACTTATTTGACAGAGAGAGAGAGAGAGAGAGAGAGAGAGAGCACAAGCAGGGGGAGCAGGAGAGGGAGAAGGAGGCTCCTGGCTGAGCAGGAACCTAACACGGGGCCCAATCCCAGGACCCTGGGACTGTGATCAGAAGCAAAGGAGGATGTCCAACTGACTGAGTCACCCACGCATCCTGATATGTTTACTTTTAACTGCTCCTACCAGATTTTTTTCTATATTCTACAAAGGTGATAACAATTTATGTTTTTATCTCCTATCTATGTTAGCAAAAAATACTATCTTAAAAATATTTGCTAATTTTAGTGGTATAAAGTTATATTTTATGGTTATGTTAAGGTGAACTTACCTAATAGTATTAATTTTGTCATTAAAATTTTCTATGCCATGAATTGCCTTTTCCCACTTTTTTGCCTTTTATATAGGATCGTATTTTTTAAAGCAATCCTGTTTATTTCAAATGAAAGCACTTAGTTTGTCTTCTGCATTATTTTTTTCAAAGCCAGTCATTTATATTTTTATTATGTATTTTGGCATATAAAAGTTTATGTATTTATGTGTTTTAAACTTATCCGAAGGTTAGTTTTGTTTGGTTTGGAATGTTTCTCTTCTTTAAATTTTTAGCATGTGCTCTCCTAGATTTTCTGCTAAGAGTTTCATTGTCTCATTCACACAAAGTGTGAGAATAGTGAGAGTAAATTCCCTGGTACTTACTTTGAGCTACAAAACTAGATTAGATAATCACATTGTAGAATGCAAGTGTTGAGGTAGATTAGGAGAATAAAGGAAAACAATCTGTGCTTCTGAAAGTTATTAGAGCACAAAACTGTGTACCCTAAGATTTATATCCTGTGGAACACTTCTGCAAAATGAAAGGGGAAGTAATTTTTGGTTCCACACACGGATTCCATAAATTGTGGCTTTCATGTCATCCTTGTGTAGGCATCATGCTAATCTTCCCTGTATTGTTCCAATTTTAATATATGTGCTGCTGAAGCAAGTATGAATTGTGGCTTGATACTACAACTTGACTAGAGTCCCCAGGGTTTTGTTCCCAAGTTATGCTTCAAGGAATACTAGAATCTGTCTTTTGACACATAAAGGTGTTCTTTGCTCAAATGTACATGGGAAATGCAGCTCATTTTACTAAGAACTTTGAAAAAGATAAACATGTAGCTTCACTTTGCTCTACATTTCTTGAATTCAGCTTCACATGGAATCTTTTTTTCTGAGATTTTTTTTTTTTCTGAGACATACATTGAATCTTTAGACGGACTTTGAGAAGCTGCTCTAGAAGATGGTGTCCTGGAAGAGGTAGAGTGGGTACTGTCAGGTCTCACTAGGCAATGGATAAGGGGGAGTATGTCACTAGAGTCAAGCTATATTTATGTTAATTACTTATGGCTAACATAGAAAAAAAATTTAAATCTCAGAAAGAAAAAGTTGATCTGAATTCTCTGAATTCTTTGAATTCTAGACTCATCTTTGGCCATAGATTATGCCTTGATTTTGGACAATTTTTAAGTGGTATAATTAAAATTCTCAGTGCCCTTTCTAATAATGTCCTGATTAAGTCATCATCCATTTTTATTTCTGTCTTGCATATTATTTTCCTCTGAGGTTAACAGTTGGTGTTTGGATTACTTAAAAACAAATCTCTTCCATGCTTTCCCTCTTGTCAAGTCTTATTCTTCTCTAGAACGATGTTCAGCATTATCTGAAAAGAGGAAATGCTCTCTGTGTCTCATTTTCCTGAGGCAATTACTAGTTAACTATCTTTGCCTTTAGCAGAAGTAGGAATACACGTTGAGGCAGAAAAACTGTATGTACTTGGCTTCTTCTCTAACACTATCATTTCCTTGCATATGTATAACTGCTCTCCTGAGGAAATCAAAGCATTTGTGCAACTGTTTTACACTTGTGCTTTAAAAATGTATATAGATTATGTTTATAAATACTATATACATATATTCATATGTAGACTGATCACTTAGCATTTATTCCAGTTTAAATTCCTGGGAGCTCAGACAAGGCAGGTTTTATGTGCAACATCTATGAAGTGTAGTAGATCTTTTGATATGGAGGTTGAAAATTGGTGTGTACCTGGTTGTACTGTTAAGAGAGCTATACTGCAGAATCCATAAGGTCTTTTCTACGTCTAAGATTTCTATCCTCCCAGGGAGAAAAGAATAATTTGTCAAGTGAAGGTAATTGCCTATACATGCAAAAAAAAAAAAAAAAAAAAAAGGAGGCATGGCAGAATTAGCACTGGAACTCTGGCATTCTACTCCCTTTCTACAGTCTACAACTGTTCCATCAAAACATTCTTTTTCATTTAATTTCTTTCCTTGTAGCTTGTGCTTTGGAGATTGGATAGATTAGAAAATGTTATTGTTTTGAGATTTTTGAATTCAGATGGAATGGGTAATCAGCTAGTGACCAGAGGCTTCTGGAGCACCAGGAAAACTGGCACTGTCAATGTCCCTGAGGCTTGGCCACCTTCTGCTTGAGCAGATGGTAGGCAGACACAACATCTTGAAAAGTTGAAGAAAGCCAAACTGGAAATGGTCCCTGGATGGCAGTTTCAGAATATAGTGGGGCCATTCACTATACCTCTTGTGCTAGTTTGTGATATTTTCTACTTCTTCTCCTGCCCCTCATTGCCTAGAACACGCTCTATTTCATGCTTTGTAGGGCTGACTTCTTTTTGTTCCTTTGAGGCTTAGCTGAAACATGAAATTCTCAGTGTAGCCTTCTTTGATGACTCAACTTTCTAGATTGCTTTACCCTGTTATATTCCACTACTTTATGTTTTAAAGTCATTCAGAACATTCACCACAACATGTAGTTGCTGTATATTTTTGTTTGCTTACTTATCTCTTTCTCCCTCTCCTACCAGATTGTAAAATCCATGAAGACTAAGACTTTGTCTATTTAATTTTTCTGTGTAGTCAGTATGTTGTTTTTTTTTTTTTTTTTAACAGTTTTTTTTGTTTTGTTTTAAGATTTTATTTATTTGACAGAGAGAAACACAGCCAGAGAGGGGACACAAGCAGGGGGAGTGAGAGAGGGAGAAGCAGGCTTCCCGCAAGCAGAGAACCCAATGTGGGGCTCGATCCCGAGTCTCCGGGATCATGGACCTGAGCCGAAGGCAGTTGCCCAACCAACTGAGCCACCCAGGCGCCCCTAGTCAGTATGTTTTATGAATATATTTTATGAGGAGAGCCTGGATGGCTTAGTCGGTTAAGTGTCAGACTCATGATTTTGGCTTAGGGTCCATGCTTTTGATCTCAGGGTCCTAAGATTGAGGCCTACATCAGGCTGCACAATCAGTATGGTGACTGCTTGACGTGGAGCCTGCTTGAGATTCTCTTTCTCCCTCTGATCCTTCCCCTGCTCACACATGTCCTTTCTTTCTAAAATAAATAAATAAATAAATGAATAAATAATAAATAAATAAATCTTAAAAATATGCTTTTTAAATAAATAACTCTAAACCTATATTCATACCATTCTACATTTAACAATAGTATAGTCACTGGCAAAATACATTTCACTTGGTAAAATACATAGCGGACACTAAATGGTGGTGTAAAATGAGAAATTATCTTTAAAAATTATAGCATGTAGGAATGAAAATATGTAAACCTATAAAAATGCTAGAAACAATAAGCACATGTTAAAATAACATTAAAAACTGGAAGACCAAAAAGGATAAGTCTGCTGCTCAGAGGTGTAAGGGAAGTGGTCAATATATAATATTGTATACAATAAAGAAACTATATTTAATTTTAATTTTTTTCCTTTTCCTTTTCTATTTTGGATATTGACCTTTAGGTAAATATAGGAGAACTGATATCCAAGTTTAGCAAACATGCTATGAGTATCAAGCTGCTGTACAAATATTATGTTCTCTTGGCTATAATATATTTTATTCCAGGGAACAAGAAGATTCAAAAAGGAATCTAAAGAAGTTTGAATTTAGGAAGATGGAACACATCTACTTTTTCCTATTCCTCCCATCAGGTACAACTAAAAGTGTTTATCATTATGTATAAAACAACCATGACATTCAGATAGATTGGAAGGAAAAAGAGTAGAATGGCTAGGGACCTCAGGTTGAGGAACAAACATGGTGAATTCCCTAGGTTTTCAGTTTGTCTCATATGTCCCAGAGTGGAAGCAGCAACTTAAAAATGGGCACAGATAAAAAAGGCAAAAGACAAAGAGAAAACCCCAGCCTTAACAGAAACTTGCTCAGTCTAGTTGAAGGACCAGGAAAGGAGTAGCATAAGAAAACGAACACTTTTAAGACAATAATTACTCTTCTTCAGCCAAACACCACAGAAAATACTTCATCTTCATCCAAGTCAACAATGGCCAAATTAGAAGTCTAGACTTCCATTCTCACTAGGGTGAAATGAGGCATCTTAACACCTTACCACTGTGGTAGTGTCAGAGAAGGTTGAGTATGAAGCTAAGAGATTTATCCCTCTTAGATAGTGAAGTTATCCCCTCTTCGACTCCTATGGTATCACCAGAGACAATGTGGGGAGAAAAGAGCATTTTCTCCTTACTCACCCCCCTCAGCGATAATGAGGAAACCCACTCATTTCCTGTTGGAATGGTATTAGAAGAGGCCTAGTGGAGTTAGGACTTTCACCACCATCCAGCATTAACAAAGTCCCCCTCCTTAGTGGTTCAGTGGAGCTGAAAGGGAAGCAATAACAAAGTATCCCTTCCTGTCCTAGCTGGTCTTTCACCTCTGCCCAGCAATGATGAGGAGCCACCCATCCTTAATTGGATGTCAGTGAAGGCCAATGAAGGATCACAGACTTCTATCTGATATGGCAGAAACAGTGCAGCACTCTCCCACACCCTTCTTCTTTGTCAGAGTAGTGTCATAGAAAGCCAGAAAAAAAAGTTTTAAATAAATCAAAAATTTCATAACATAATATAAAAATGTCCAGGTTTCAACTGACAACTATTCTTCATAAAAAGAATAAGGAAATCTCAACTTGAATGAAAAAAGACAAAAATAATCCATAGACACCAATGTTGAGATGACAGAGTTAGAATTATCCCACAATGATAAAACAACCATCACAAAAGTATGCCAATGAGTAATTAATAAATTCAGAATATACAAAAAGAATCAAATGAAAAAAATTAGATCTGAAATATATATTTACTAAAATAAAAATATCTGGATTAGCAGAACAGCCGAATGGTCAGGAGGAAAGAAGAATCAATAAATATGAAGATAAAACAATAGAAACTTTCTTCAAAGCAGTGAGAAAATATTCCAGGGGGGAAAAAAAAGGACGGAACTTCAGCAACCTATGGTACTGTAACTAAAGGATTGTATCACTGGAGTCCCAGAAGAGGAAAAAATGAGGCAGAAAAAGTAATCAAAGAAATAATGGCTGAAAACATTCAAATTTGGCAAAAAAAAAAAAAAACAAAAACAAAAACCTAAAGATTAAAGGAGTTGAAAAAAACGCAAGGTGATAAGTTCAAAGAAATTCACATCAAAACACAGTGTGGTCAAAATTCCGTAAACTAAAGACAAATTTTTGAAAACACTGAGAAAGGAATAATACCCTAGCACTTACAGGGGAAAACAATTCAACAGATATATCTCTCATCAGAGAACATGGAGGCCAAGAAGAAGCAAACCATCAGTTTAATGTGAAAAGAAAAGGAATTTCAACCCCAAATTCTATATCCACTGAAAATATTGTTTAGGAATGAAGCAGAAATCAAGACATTTTCAGATGAAGGAAAACGAAGGGAAGCATTGCCAGTAAACCTACTCTAAAAAAATGGCTAAGAGAAGTCCCTCAAACAGGAAATGACAAAAGAAGGAAACATTAAAAAGAAAGAGTGAACAACAGAAACAGTAAAAATCTTTCACCACCAGGGTGGTATCAGTGAACATACATAAATACAATAGGTTATTTATATTTAAGATGTTGAGCATCTTAAATTATGCTTGATGACTGAAGCAAAAATTATAGCACTCTCTGATGTGCATTTAAATGAACATAGAGGGCACATTTGACCATTATATTATAAAAAGGGAAAGGTAAATTTCATTTAGATTGGTAAAATGTCAACACTTGTAGACTGTGTTAAGTTTTGTATATAAAATATAACTTATGAAACAACTACTAAATCGCTATAGAAAAACATCCACTCAGAAACCATATAGATACATCAAAAAGAAATACTAAAAAAACATTCAACTATCTCATAGGAACACACAGAAAAGGAAACAAGAATGAAAGAGATCACAAAAATCATAAAGAGCAGACTTAAGCTTTAGCACATTAATAATTCCATTAAATTACAGTGGTGTAAATACAGCCATTTGAAGACAGAGGTTTTCAGAGTGAATTAAAAGACAGCCTATTCTGCCTACAGGAGACACACTTTAGATTCACCTGTACAAACACGTTAAGAGTAAAGAGATAAGGAAAGATATATGATGTAAAAACTAGCCATAAGAAATCCATAATTTTTTAATTCCAAGAGTGTTCTATAAATGAAGTCATACCATGTATAATTTTCAGACTTTGCTTTTTCCATACACATAATTATCTGGAGATTCATCCAGGTTGTATATATCATATAGTTTGCTCCTTTTTATTTTTTTACTTTTATTTTTTAAAAGATTTTATTTATTTATCCGACAGAGAGAAACACAGTCAGAGAGGGAACACAAGCAGGGGGAGTGAGAGAGGGAGAAGCAGGCCTCCCGCCGAGCAGGGAGCCCGATGTGGGGCTTGATCCCGGGACTCCGGATCATGACCTGAACTGAAGGCAGTTGCTTAACCGCCACCCAGGTGTCCCAGTCTGCTCCTTCTTAATCACTGAGTAGTATTCAATGTTGTGTATGTACTATAGTTTAAGTCTTTCCCTATTAAAGAACATCTGAGTTGTTTTCAGTTTTTGTCTATCATGAATAAATCTGCTACAGAAATTCCCATATAGGTTTTTGTGTGAACATGAATCTTCATTTCCTGGGAGAAGCATTTAAGTCTGCCTTATAATTTTTGTTTTCCATTTGTTCTCTTTGTTTCTCTGTTTTCTGTTTTATCTTTCTCTACGTTACTTGAATTTTTTTTTTTTTTTAGAATTTTGATTTGTTTCATCTACAGTGTTTCTGAGTATCTTCTTTATAGCTTGTTTTAGTGACTGCTTTGGATATTACATTATATATACATAACTTATCATAGTGTATTAACGTCAACATTTTACCAATTTGAGTAAAGTGCAGAAAGCACATTTTATGTCCCTTTACCTTTCCTGTTTTTATAATATAATCATCTTAAATATTTTCTCTCTGCCCATGTACATTTGCATCTGACAGTGCTATAATTTGTGTTTCCATTATCAAACATAATATACAATACTCAGAGAAGGATGTAAAGCCTTTTGTATTTATCTATATTTGTTTACTGTGTTCTACCTTCTTGATATTGCAAATCTCCTTCTAATGTCATTTCATTTCTGTTTTGTCATTCTTTTAGTGTAGGTATGCTGACGAAAAATTCTTTTTGTTTTTCTCTACTGAGAATATCTTGATGAAACCATTCATTCCTGAAGGATACTATCTAGGTAGAGGAATCTGGGTTGCCAGTTGTTTTCCTTCAAAACCTGAAAAATATTGTGACACTTGCTTCTGGCCTCCAAGACCTCTAACAAGGATACACTGTCATTCTAATTGTCTTTGATAAGGTGTTATTTATTTATTTTTTTTTTTTGGGTGCTGGTTTCAAGATTTTAAAATTTTTCTTTAGTTTCCAAAAGCTTACTTATGATGTGTCTTAGGATGGATTATTTGGTTTTATCCTGTTTAGGTTTCACTCTTTTATTTTCAGGTTTGTGTCTTTTGCCAAATATGGAGAGTTTTGTGCAAAGAATTCTTTGAATTCCTTTCAGCCTTGCTGTTCTTCTCATATCCTTCCAAGACTCAAATGGCATGAATATTGAATCTTTTGTTATAGTCTCATCTGTTTTCCAGGTTCTCACATTATTTATTTAGTTATTTAGTTATGACCTCTCTGTGGTTCAAACTGGGTAATTTCTATTCCTATATATGTTGTAGTTTATTGACTTTTTTTCTCTATCCACTACATTTTGTTGTTGAGCCATTCCTTTTTGAGTACCCTATTTTTCAGTTCTAAAGTTTCCTTTTGCATTTTCTCTATGTCTTCTATTTCTTTAATGAGACATCCCCCCCATTTGTTTCCAACATTTTTTTGTAATTGTTCATTGGAGCATTATTATAATAGTTGCTTTAAAATTTTTGTCAGGTAATAGTATCTTTGTTATCTCAGTGTTGATATATATTGGCTGTCTTTTTTTTTAAATTCTAACTGAATTCCTTGTGATATTTGATATGATGAATGATTTTCCATTTAAACTCAGACATTTTCATATTATAAGGCTCTGGTTCTTATTAAATCTTCTCTCTTAGCTCATTTTGTCTGATACCGCTTTGGGAGGTGAAGTTGGGGTTAGCTGGGTTCTGCCTTCTTTCCGTCTGGAGTCAGAAGTCTATGGATGGTCCCCACTCACCACTTATTGAGAGCTGAGGGTGGAGGAAACCCCTTGTGGGCAAAGTGGAAGTCCTGACCCTTAACTAGGCCTCCTCTGGTGCCACTCAAGCAGAAATGAATTGAGGCACCTTCTCAGTGCTGGGTGGGTATTGAAATTAAGGCTTCTTATGTAGTCTTCTCTGATATTTCATGGGTGAGGTACTTGTTACTAGACAAAATTCAAGCTCCCATTTGGTCAGCTCTGACACCACTCTGGCAGAGGTATCTAAATACCTGCCTACAGTATCTTGACAGTGGAACTCTAGGTTTCTCTTTTGGCTTTTTCTGATGTGGATGGAGGTTTGGTCACAGTTGTTTTTTGTTTTTTTGTTTTTTTGTTTTTTTTGTTTTTTTCCTTTGGTGTTTGACTGAAATAGAGTGGTTATTGTCTAAAAGTTTTCTGTCTTTCCTGGTCCTTGAGAAAAGAGGGTAGGCTTTGCGGCCTCTTTTTCTTTGTACATGTTGGTATTTCTGTGTTGCGGTCTATTTCAACTCTATGTATGGAATATATAGAGCAAAAAGAAAACTCAGGGAAATCATTACTCTACTGTCCCTTATGTTCTGAATTGCTCAGCCAATCTGCCTTCTATCTTTCAGAGTCTTCTTATGTTTATTTTATTTATAATGTTCAAGTTTTTAGTTGTACTTAGTGGGAAGAATAGAGAAATAGGAATACTCCATCTTCGTAGAAACGTAATTTCCCACACTGATTTTTTAATATTCCATCTTATTTGTTACTGTTTTACTTGCTTTTCGATACACCTTGATTCTTCTTTTCCCTATCTTCCAGAGTTTATTATTTTTTCTATGTACCACCACTGATTTAACATTGTATATTCTTTATTTTTTTATACATACCCTTAATATGTTAACATGTGTACTCGACTTTTTGGATTCAACAATTAATATACATATACCCCTCCTTCCTTGAGAAAGATACAAAGATCTTAGGGTACTTTAATTCCAATAGCCCTCTCTCTCACTCACAGTAGATGATTTCCTTATATATTTTATACTTGTGGTTTAGCAAATGATTTATTGCTGATATTTTTGGGGAGATTTCTAGGTTGCTTCAAGATGTGTGAGAGGTTTTGTGTTTTATGCTTAGCTCCCCAGAGTTGTCATTGGTCAAGGACTATTTTTTTTATTATTAGCTTGGGATTGGGTGTTCTTTTACCCTTTAGGTATAATAAGTTAAATCTCAAATGCATATAATTTAAATTTTGAATAAGAGGGGTTCTTTCCAAGCACAGACAGGAAGCCATAATAAAACAAAGAATTGAAGACCCCACTCAAATTTCTGCAAGTCTTCTTATTTTAGTATCCAGATAATTTTTTAGTATACCTATGTGTTACGTCTGTAATTCTACAGAGGCTCTGATTTTATTTTTTTATTTTTTATTTTATTTATTTATTTTTTAAAAGATTTTATTTATTTGACAGAGAGAAACACAGTGAGAGAGGGAACACAAGCAGCGGGAGTGAGAGAGGGAGAAGCAGACTCCCTGCCGAGCAGGGAGCCCGATGTGGGGCTCGATCCCGGGTCTCCAGGATCATGACCTGAGCTGAAGGCAGTCGCTCAACCAACTGAGTCACCCAGGCGCTCCCAGAGGCTCTGATTTTAAATGGCAATCTCAGTTTCACTTTTGAATCCTGAAAAAGCCAAGCCTTATCTCTTACCCTTTATGGCTGTTAATAAAGTAGTCTCCATACAGTTTTGGAAGCTGGCATCTCCTTAAGATGCTTAAGGTAGTGAGTTACATATTGCTAGAGCTATCCAAACATCTGTTAAAAAAGATTTAAGGAGTCTTCAAGATCCCTGCAAATTTAAGATGATGTGGTACTGCATAAAGTGTAACCTGTTACACTTTTATTGTTTATATGAGATCATTATCTCAAGAACATTGAGTATGAAATGTTCAATGACCATATTAGATGTTTAGTGACACGGCATGGTAACATAATATGGATACCGAGCAAACATATAAAAAACACAATGAGAAAGCCCTACATGAACAAAAGAAGTACATGGGAGACAATCATATCTTTTCCTTAGAGATTATAAGCAAATGCTTTCAAGTCTTGAACACATGACTGACTGTGTTCTTTTAGAGATGATGATAAATACAGATGTTCTGTTCCTATCATTAATGACTCGATAAATAAAATCCAAAGATACTTTTCAAAAGTACAGTGTGATATCTACTGTTATAGGGGTCTGTGCCTCCTAGTGATGTGTGGAAAATTTGATAAAATGCCTCAAATGTCCTGAAGAGCAAAAGTGCCATGTACCATAAATGATGAGTGATGATGGTAATGGTAGAGAATGGCCACAGGAATAGAGACACTATTGTTACCTGGAAAAAGCTGTTTTTTTTTTTGTTTTTTTTTTTTTTAAACACAGTAACACTGTCTTTTTAAATATATATTTTTTATTTTCTTAATAAAGGACTTTAAGACCGCTCATATAGATCTGGTTCTCTTGAAGTTGGAAAATTTCTAGACTCAATGCACTCGTCAGAGAGAATTTAGTTCACTCTCTGCCTCTCTTAAATTAATCTAAGGATACTGTCTTGTTAAGCTATGGCAGGAAAACATCGAGTGTCCTTACATGGGTATCATTTAGCACATTAGACAACTTAATTTAGTCCTCTGTTGTCCTTCAAATTCATGTGTACTGGTTAACTACTTACATGGAAGAACAACATAGGCATAAAATACGAGAAAGAATAGAACAGCTGACATTTTAATTTTATATTTGCTAGTACATTCTACTGGTTAAAGAACCATTTATTTTCTCCCTGTGAAGTTTGAAGGGTTATAAAAGTAGGAGTTAATGTGGTTGATCCAGCAATGGATTATGCCAATGTATGTAAATGCTTTTATGTTCTGCTTAATAATGTAAGCAGTTGGTGATAAAGGGTGACTCATCAGGCTTTTTAAATTTAGGATGGAATGCATTAGTAAAATTACTGTGAGCAATGATTCAGCTTGCACAGCTGGATTACCTTAAAAAATGCTGTTCTTGGGCACTTTTGTATAGTAGAAGGCTGTTATGTTCTGGAGGCCTAACCTACCACCCTCTTCCTTGGATTTGAAGATATACAACAATATTTATTTCCCATGGAAAAACCCACTGTTATGCTAGGTGAAGAGTTGATAAGAGAAGGTGCTGTAGGTGTTCACAGTTAAAGGTATCAATACCTAATTGGCTTTAAAAAATCCAGAAAAGAGGGAGTGTTATTAAGAATACATTTCACATAATAAAGCATGATCTACAAACTTAGCAAATCTGCAATGAATATAAAATATTTTTATACTCCCAACACTTTGATCATAGATCTTCAGCACCCAGGAGCAGGTGTCCTATAAAAGTATCAGATCTGGTTGTTAATTTAAGTGAGTTTCTAACTCTCTTGATTCTCACTGACTCACTTAAGTTTACTGCTCCAGTTGGCAACATTCCAAAAAGACAACAAACATCCACTTTCTCTAATGCTTGTTTTTTAAAATTTGAATGCAACTTCAAATACGAGGAATTGTTAGACCAAATGACCACGCTTAAGATCCATTCAAACTCCCTAAAATGAAAAAGATTAAATATTTTGGAGGTACATATTGGAGGCCATGTTATTTTTTTCTGCTCTCTTATCTCAAAATAGTCCCATCTATTGGAAGTCCAGAGCAGAGACACTAAAGCATGTTCAGTTCAATCTCACTTCCAGAAGATACTAAATCACGTTTTCAGATTTTAAGTTTCTATTTTCTGGGAAACTTATTCAGAAATGCATTTCATTGTTATGTTTGAGAATAGCTACATAATAGCATGGTATTTAATATTTGCTCATAACAACAATTTTTTTTGCACATTCTGGATCACAAAATTACACAAATTGCCATCCTTTATTTAAGAGCTATTCAGAATGTGACATGAATGAACAAAATGGTTCTTTAAACACTGGTCCTTGACCACATTTCACATGCCCTTTCCCCAATCTTCATTAAACTCTGAGAAAATACATAAATATTAAGAAGAAATAAAGAAAGATGAGAAAAAGACTTGGAGAAAGGGAGATAAAAATTTAAGAGGAGTAAGAGACTGAATATACATAAGGACAATGGCCAGATCATATGGGAAAACAAAAATCTGACCCACAGTCTGCAGCAATTTGCTCAGGAAAACCACCCCCTTTATCTACAGTGAATAGCTCAGGAAGCCAGGCTTCTATTAAGTCAGAGTTGTAGGAAGCCAGATTGGTATCTAATAACAACCCAGGAAGGGGAACAATAACTTCTGTAACAATAGGTTCCAAATGGCTAGGACTTGAGGAAAAACTGACAACTTCTCTAAATTCTGTTCCTGCTTCCGACTTTGGGCCAATCAAAAAAAAAGTCAAATATGCACCCATAATTAACCACATAGAATGCTCCACTTCTAGTTTGCCTGCCCACAGCTTCCCATGCCAACAACCTCTAATCAGAGCCCACCTCAGACTTACATTTTTTTCAACTCTAAAGATTTCTCTTTCTTCTGCTTGCCTTTGCATCTCTGCCAGAAACCAGGTAATGGTGGCTGGCTCTCTTGCTATTGTAAACTTTGATTCAGTAAATTTTTCCTGTTTCATGTGATTGGTTTTCACTTATTTTGACAGGAAAAATAAAAAAAAGGAAAAAAAAAGTAAGAAAAAAAAGGATAAGGAAATTGAGGTTTACAAAACAAAACTAGAGAAAAAAGAAAAAACCCTGTCATACCATTGCCAAGTCCACAATCCCTACCCATGTCTCTGGAAAACACATGTCTGATCCCATTTTCTATGAGCTTGGTACGTACGTATGTATGTATGTATGTATGTATGTATTTATAAATTGCACATATAAGTGATATCAGACGGCCTTTGTCTATGTCTGAGTTATTGTATTTAGCATAATGCCTTCAAGTTCTCTCCATGCTATCACAAATGACAGGATTTCTCATTTTTATGGCTGAGTAATAGTCCATTGCATCTATCTATGTATCTATTATTTATCTGTCATCATCTACCTATTATCTATGTATCTATCACTTATGTATCTATCATCTATTATCTATAATCTATCATCGTCTATCATCTACCATCTACCATCTATCATCTATCTATCTATCTATCTATCTATCTATCTATCTATCTATCTATCTATCTATCATCTATTTATCTATCATCATCTATTATCTATCTCACACCTTTATTCATCAATCTATCAGTGAACATTTAGGTTTTTTCCATGTCTTGGCAATAGAAAATAATGCTGCTATGAACAGTGTGTGTGTGTGCGTGTTTGTGTGTGTGTGTATGCCAATATCTTTTAATGTTTTAATTATCAATTTACAATCCCATCAACCATACTCAAGAATTCTTTTCTCCACATCCATGCTTACTTTTGTTATCTCTTGCCTTTTTGATGATGGCCATTCTAACAAGCATAAAATGATATCTCATTGTGGTTTTGATTTACATTTCCCCAATGACTTGATCTTGAGCATCTTTTTATGTACCTGTTGGTCTTTCATACACCTTCTTTGAAAAAAAAAAGTCTATTTAGGTCCTTTGTGCAGTTTTTAATTAGGCCGTTTCTTTTTGCTATTGAGTGATATGAGCTCTTTATATATATTACATATTAACCCTTTTTTAGATATATGGTTAGCAAATATCTATTCCCATATCAGAGGCTGACTTTTCACTTCATTGATGGTTTCTTTTGCTGTACAAAAATTTCTTAGTTTTATGTAGTCCCACTTGTTTAGTTTTGATTTTGTTGCTTGTGCTTTATGTGTTATATCCAAAAAATCATTGCCAAGACCCATGTCAAAAAGTATTATTCCTATGTGTCCTTCCAGGAGTTTCATGGTTTCAGATCTTATGTTTAAAACTTTAATCCATTCAATCCACTGAGTTTATTGTGAGTGGTGGAAGATAGGGGTCCAGCTAAATTTTTTTTTTTTTTTTTTTGCATATGAATATCCAATTACCTCAGCAACATTTATTGAAGAGACTGCATTTCTCTATGGAGTATTCTTGGCACCCTGGTCAACTCTTTTTTTTTTTTTTTTTTAAAGATTTTATTTATTTATTTGACAGAGAGAAACAGAGCGAGAGAGGGAACACAAGCAGGGGGAGTGAGAGAGGGAGAAGCAGGCTTCCCGCCGAGCAGGGAGCCCGACATGGGACTCGATCCCGGGTCTCCGGGATCATGACCTGAGCCGAAGGCAGAGGCTTTAAAACACTGAGCCACCCAAGCGCCCCAACCCTGGCCAACTCTTAATTGACCATATGTGCTTAGGTTTATTTCTGAACTCTTAATTGTGCTCTACTGATCTATTTTTCTGTTTTTATGTCATACTGTTTTGATTAGTACAGCTTGAAGTGAGAAAGTGTGAGGCCTCCTACTTTTTCTTCTTTCTCATGGTTTTGTTGGCTATTCTGAGTCCATATAAATTTTAGGAGTGTTTTGTTAACTCATGTAAAAAATCCATTGAAAACTTAATAGAGATTTTACTGAATCTATAGATGGGTCTTGGTAGTATTGACACCTAGATAATAGTAATCTTTTCAATCCATGAATATGGGATACATATCCATTTACTTGTATCTTCTTTAATCTCTTTCATCAATGTCTTTTGGTTTTCAGAGTAGAGCTCTTTCATTTCCTTCGTTAACTTTATTCCTAAATGTATTATAGTTTTTGATGCTATCATAAATGAAATCAAATTATTTTTCAGAAAATTTATTGTTAGTATATAGAACACTACTTATTTTTGTATGTTAATTTTGTACCTTGCAACTTCACTGAATTCAATGATTAGATCTGACATTTTTTTGGTTGAGTTTTAGGAATTTCTATGAATAAAATCATGTTATCTGCAAACGGAGACAATTTTACTACTTTCTTTCTGATTTTAACACATTTTATTTCTTTTCCTTGCCTGATTGTTCCAGCTAGGACTTCCAGTATTGTATTGAATAGGAAGGGTAAAAGTGGGCACTCTTGTGTTAGCGATCTTAGAGGGAAAAATTCCGACTTTTTACCATTGAGTATGATATTAGATATGGGACTGTCGTATATGCCCTCTGTTATGTTAAGATATATTTCTGTTATGTCTAATTTGTTAAGACTTTTCACCATGAAAGGAGGCTGAATTTTGTCCAGTCCTTTACTGCATCTATTGAGAACATATGATTTTTTTCATTCTATTAACATGATGTATTGTGTTGATTAAAATTTGTACATGCTGAACCATCCTTGTATACTAAGGATAAATCCCACTTGATCATGGTGAATGACTCTAAATATACTGCTGAAATTAGTTTGCTAGTATTTGAGAATTTTTACATCTATATTACCAGAGAACTTGGCCTGTAGTTTTCTTTTCTAGCAGTGTTCTTTTTTGGTTTTAGTATTAGAGTAATACTGGCATTGCAAAAGTAGTGTGGCAGTGTTCCTTCTTCTGAATTTTTGGAAATGTTTGAGAAGAATTGGTGTTAATTCTCTCTTCAATATTTGGTAAAATTCACCAGTAAAGCCCTCTGGTCCTGAGGTTGTCTTTATTTTTTTTTTTTATTTTTTATTTTTCTCTAAAGATTTTATTTATTTATTTATTTGAGAGAGAGACAGAGACAGAGGGAACGTGGGCCTGCAGGGGAGAGGCGGAGGGAGAAGGACAAGTGGACTCCATGCCAAGCATGGAGCCTGATGCAGGGCTCCAATCCGACGACCCAGAGATCATGACCTGAGCCAAAATGAAAAGTCAGAAGCTTAACCGACTGAACCACCCAGGCGTCCCTCTATCTCTGTTTTCTTTTCTTTTTTTTTTTATTGTTACTAAATTTTTTTTTCCATTCTTCCAAGATTCATTCCCCATTCCCAACACCCAGTGCTCCACGCTCTAGGTGTTCCCAGTACCCACCACCAGGCTCTCCCATCCCCCCCCCCAAGTCGCTCAGTTTGTTTCTGTGTCCAAAGTCTCTGTTGTTTCATCTCCCTCCCTGGATTACCCTAGTTCCCATTTACTTTCCTTCTCCCACTGTTCTCCAGGTTACCCCTCATGCACTGCAAGTAAGTGAAACCATGTGATACTTGACTTTCTCTTCTTGGCTTATTTCACTCAGCATAATCTCTTCCAGTCCAGTCCATGTTGCTACAAAAATTGGATATTCGTCCTTTCTGATGCAGGCGTAGTATTCCATTGTATATATGTACCACATCTTCCCACGCACAAGGGCACCCACACGCTCGGGGCCGCCCACACGCTCGGGGGCCGCCCACACGCTCGGGGGCCGCCCACACGCTCGGGGCCCCCCCACGCACGGGGGCGCCCGCACGCGGGGGTGGGGGGCGCACGCCCGGGGGAGCCCGCACGCCCGGGGGCCGCCCGCACGCACGGTGGAGCCCGCACGACGGGGGTGCCCACAAGGTTGTCTTTATTGAGAGATTTTTTTGATTACTGACTTAATCTCTTTACTAGTAATGATCTGTTTAGATTTTCTATTTCTTCCTGATTCAGTCCTGGTAAGTTATATTTTTCTAAGAATTTTTTCCATTTCTTCTAGGTTGTTTAATTTGTTGGCATATAGTTGTTCATAGTAGCCTCTCAGGATCTTTAGTACTTCTCTAGTCATGGTAATGTTTTCTTTTTCATTTATGTTTTTGTGATTTGGTTACTCTTTTTCCTTGGCTAATCTAGCTAAAAGTTTTCAATTTTATTTATCATTTCAAAGAACAACTCCTAGTTTGTTTAATATTTTATATATTTTTTTCAGTTATTTTATTCATTTCATTTCTAATCCTTATTATTTCCCTTTTCCTACCAACTTTGGGCTTGGTTTGTTCTTCTTTTTCCAGTTACTTAAAGCAGACTTCGTTTGTTTGGGATATCTCTTCCTTCTTAATGTACGCCTCTATTGCAATAAACTTTCCCCTTAGGGTTTATTTGCTCCATCCCGTAAGTGCTGGTATGTTGTATTTCCATTTTCTTTTGTCTTAAAAAGCTTTGTTATTTCTGTTTTTATTTCTTTTTAAATCCATTGGTTGCTCAGGATTGTGTTATCTGTGTTTGTGAATCTTCCACTATTCTCCCCTGCTTTTTAAATATTTCATTTACTGGGGTGCCTGGGTGGCTCAGTTGGTTAAGCAACTGCCTTCGGCTCAGGTCATGATCCCGGAGACCTGGGATCCAGTCCCACATTGGGCTCCCTGCTGGGCGGAGGCCTGCTTCTCCCTCTCTCACTCCCCCTGCTTGTGTTCCCTCTCTGGCTGTGTTTCTCTCTGTCAAATAAATAAAATCTAAAAAAAAAAAAAAAGATTTTATTTACTTGAGATAGAGAGAGAACATGAGCAGGGGAAGGGACAAAGGGAGAGCGAGAAGCAGATGTTCCACGTAGTGGGGAGCTCAACAAGGGGTTCAATCCCAGATCATGATCCAAGAGGAAGGCAGATGCCTACCCAACTGAGCCACACAGGTGCACTCCAGTGTAGCTTTTGTTATTAATTTCTAGTTTTCTGTGTTTGTGAATTTCCAGTTTTCCTTTTGTTAATCTCTAGTTTCATACTGTGTGGTCATAGAAGACATTTTAATCTTCTTCAGTCTGCTAATATTTGTTTTATGGCATAACATATTGTTTATCCTAAAAAAATAATCCATGTGCTCTTAATAAGAATGTTTAATTCTTTTGTTGTTGAAGAGAATGCTCTATATATGTCTGTTAGGTTCATTTGATCTATCATGCTGTTCAAATCTGTTGTTTCCTTTTTGATTCTCTGGATGATCTATCCAACATCAAGAGTGTGAGGTTAAAGTCCCCAACTCTTAGTGCATTATTTTTTATTTCTCCTTTTATCTCTGTTAGTTTTTGTGTTATATATTTAGGTGTTCTGATCTGGGAGCATAAATATTTATAATTGTTTTCTCTTCTTGATGGATTAACCCATTTATCATAATGTAATGATTTTCTTTGTTTTTTCTTTCTTTTCTTAATTTTTAGTTTAAAGTTTATTTTGTATGATGTAAATATAGCTAACCTTGCTTTTTTTGTTGTTATTTTTATTATTTGTTTGAAATGAATTTTTCCATCCATTCACTTTTGGTATATGTGTGTCTTTAAGGCTAAAGTAAGCCTCTGTAGGCAGCATATCATTGTTTTATTGTTGTTTATTTCCTTTTTAATGCCAGTCTATGTCTTTGGTTGAAGAATTTAATCTGTTTACATTTAAAGTAATTTTTTAAAAGGATTTTATTTATTTGACAGAAAACACAGCCAGAGAAGGAACACAAGCAGGGGTAGTGAAAGAGGGAGAAGCAGGCTTCCTGCAGAGCAGGGAGCCCGATGTGGGACTCGATCCTGGATCTCCAGGATCATGACCTGAGCCAAAGGCAATCACTTAACCAACTGAGCCACCCAGGTGCCCCTAATTTTTTAAAAGTAATAATTAATGGGTATTGTCATTTTGTTAATTTCTCTTTGGTTGTTTTGCAGATTCATTATTCCTTGTTTCTTATTTTGCTCTTTTTCTGTTTAATGTCTTTTGAAATCAGTATACATTGACTTCTTTATCATGTTATTTTGCATAACTGCCACAGGATTTTCCCTTATGGTTACCATTAGGCTTATATAAAATATCAATATTTATAAACCCCTATTATAAGGAGATAACAACTTAACTTCATTAGAATTTCCAAACTTTACACTTCTACTTCTCCTCCCCCTCACATTTTAAGTTATTACTGTTATAATTTCAGTATTTTTAATACCATGTAGCTAATAATGAATTATCTAATTATGGTTATTTCTACTGCATTCATTTTCTTAAACATTTAAATTAGAGTTGTAAATGAATTATGCACCATCATCCCTAATTACAGAATCTAATTTTGACTCTAATTCACTCTAATTTTTAGTCTAATTTATCATTATCAGTGAGTTATATGCTACCTTTTTCTGTTTTTTATGATGTTAACCAATGCCCTTTCATTGATACTCAAATAATTCCCATTAGTATTTCTTGTAAGGCAGGTCTCAAGGTTATGACCTCCCTCAGCTTTTGTTTGGAAAAGTCTTTATGTTTCTTCACTTCTGAAGGACAACTTTGCTGCCTATAGCATTCTTGGTCGACAGTTATTTTGATCCCTTTCAATATTTAACATATGTTATCCCATTCTCTCCCTGTTGAAATGTCTCTGTTGAGAAATCTGCTTGTAGTCTTAGGGAGGTTCCCATGTATGCAACTTCTCTTTTCTCTTGTTGCTCTGAAAATTTTTCCTTTTGACTTTTGACAACTTAATTGTAATGTATCTTGGTGTAGCCCTATTTGGTTTCAATCTATTTGGAGTCCATTGGGCCTCCTGGATTTGGATGTCCATTTCTCCTCCTGATTTCAGGAAGTTTTCAACCATTATTGCTTTAACTATATTTTCCACCCCTTTCTCTTTCTCTGCCTCTTCTAGAATTTCCATACTGTGAGTATCATTCCCTTTCATTGTGTCCCATAAGTTTTGTAGGCTTTCTTAACTATTTTCATTCTTTCATTTTTTCAAGTAAGAAGATGGAAAGTAATTGATTCTTTCTTCTATGTGGTTTTACTTTTGAAACTCTCTAGTAAATTCTTCAGTTTAGTTATTATATTTTTCATCTCTAGTATTTTTATTTTTTAATGGTTTCCATTGCCTTGTTGATCTTATTTTTTAATGCATGTTTCCCTAATCTTGTTTAGTTGTCTGTCTTTCAGTTCATTAAAACATTAAATGTCTTTAAGATGATTATTCTGAATTTTTTTGGCTGATAGTTCATAGAGCTCTATTTCTTTGAGGTCAGTAATTAGAGCTTTATTAGTTTCCTTTATTAGTGTTATATTTACCTGTGGTTTTGTTTTGCTTATTTGTTTGTTGGCTTTTGATCCTTGACTCTTTATAGTGGTATTTGCACATTTGAATAATCAGTTTTCTCTTCCAGACTTTAGGCTTGCTTCAGCAGAGACAGATCTTCACCAGCAGCTCGGTTTGAGTTTCTGAGCATGTCTACTGGTGATATTCTTGGGCAAGTAGGGCCTGCTGTTATGGTCTATTTTTAGGGGAGAAAATGCCTCCTGTGAAGTTGGGGCAGGAGTGTGTGTCACTGGCTGATAAAAATTAGATAGGACTGTTTGTTTGGCTTTCCACTCAAGTGATGCTGTAGGATGTGTTCTGCATTTGCCTGGATTCTCTGGTCAGGCTTACTAGTAGTAAATGGGGCTATGAATTATCTTGCTTGTCCTGGAGGGCATCAGGATCTGAGCTCCAGGGCCTATATCTGAAACTCATTGTTTGGGGATCCAAATCAGGCAAGCTTGTGCATTAAATTCCCTGGCCAGGTGAGGCCACCAGTTCTTCTCTTCAGATTCAGAGAGCCATAGGCTATGCTTTCTGTTCAAGTACCACTGTAAGCAAAGATTTTGGATGTGCTACATAGTTTCCCATGTACTCTAGTTTGGTTCCCTGTTTAGGAGGCTGGAGTCTGTATTCAGGAATAAGCAGAACTACAAATTATATTCCCTGCCTGGGCACAGTGGGAGAAGCATCTCTAAGACTGCTAAAGTTCCACAAATAAGTGAAACCATATAATTGACTTTCTCTGCTTGACTTATTTCACTTAACATAATCTCCAGTTCCATCCATGTTGATGCAAATGTTGGGTATTCATCCTTTCTGATGGTTTAGTAATATTCCATTGTATAAATGGAACACATCTTCTTTATCCATTCATCTGTTGAAGGGCATCTTGACTCTTTCCACAGTTTGGCTATTGTGGATGTTGTTTCTATGAACATTGGGGTGTATGTGCCCCTTCTTTCCACTACATCTGTATCTTTGGGGTAAATGTCCAGTAGTGCAATTGCTGGGTCATAAGTAGCTCTATTTTTTACTTTCTGAGAAACCTCTACACTGTTTACAAAAGTAGCTATACCAAGTCGCATTCCCACAACACTGTAAGAGCGTTCATCTACCTCCATAACCTCTCCAATATTTGTTGTTTCTTGCCTTGTCAATTTTTGTAATTCTATCTGGTATTAGGTGATATCTTAATGTGGTTTTGATTTGAATTTCCCTCGTGGTTAATGATGTTGAACATTTTTTCATGTATCTGTTAGCCATTTGTATGTCTTCTTTGGAGAAGTGTCTGTTCATATGTTCTGCCCATTTTTTGACTTGATTATTTGTTTTTTGAGTGTTGAGTTTGAGAAGTTCTTTATATACCTTGGATATCAGCCATTTATCTATAGTGTTGTTTGCAAATATCTTCCATTCTATGGGTTGTCTCTTTGTTTTGTTGACAGTTTCCTTTGCTGTGCAGAAGCTTTTTATCTTGATGAAGTCCCAAAAGTTCATTTTTGCTTTTGCTTCCCTTGCCTTTGGAGATGTGTCCTGAAAGAAGCTGCTGTGGCCAATATCAAAGAGATTACTGCCTATGTTCTCCTCCAGGATTTTGATGGATTCCCCTCTCATATTAGGTCTTTCATCCATTTAGAGTTTATCTTTGTGTGTGGTGTAAGAGAATGGTTGAGTTTCATTCTTCTGTACATAGCTGTCCAATTTCCCCAGCACCATTTATTGAAAAAACTGTCTTTTTTATATTGAGTATTATTTTCCTGCTTTGTTGAAGATTAGTTGACTATAGAGTTGAAGGTCCATATGCATGCTCTCTATTCTGTTCCACTGGTCTATGTGTCTGTTTTTTGTGCCAGTACATGCTGTCCTGGTGACCACAACTTTGTAATATAGCTTGAAATCAGACAACATGATACCCCTAACTTTGTTTTTCTTTTTCAACATTTCCTTGGTGATTCAGGGTCTTTTCTGGTTCCATACAAACTTTAGGATTTTTTGTTACAGCACTTTGAAAAACGTCATTGGTGTTTTGATCAGGATGGCATTGAAAGTATAGATTTC
Organism: Spilogale gracilis; assembly: GCA_004023965.1. NCBI lineage: Eukaryota > Metazoa > Chordata > Mammalia > Carnivora > Mephitidae > Spilogale > Spilogale gracilis. The sequence continues at coordinate 48,126 of PITA01007781.1, read as the reverse complement.
TCTGGGAAGCATAAACATTTTAACAATGTTTATTCTTCTGATCCATGATCATGGAATGTTTTTTCATCTTTTTGTAACTTCTTCAATTTCTTTCATAAGTGTTTTGTGGTTTCTAGAGTATATATCCTTTACCTCTTTGTTAGGTTTATTTCAAGGTGTCTTATGGCTTTTGGTGCTATTTTAAATGCAATCAATTTCTTAATTCCTCTTTCTACAATTACATTGTTAGTGTATAGAAAATCAACTGATTACTGTGCATTGATTTTATATCCTGTCAGGTTAGTGAATTTCTCTATGAGTCCTAGTAATTTAGGGGTGGAGTATTTTGGGTTTTCTACATAAAGTATCATGTCTTCTGTGAAGAGAGAGGGTTAGACTTCTTCTTTGCCAATTTGAATACCTCTTCTTTCTTTTTATTGTCTGATTGCTGTTAGGACTTTTAGTACTATGTTGAACAACAGTGGTGAGAGGCCATCCTTGTCCTGTTCCTGATATTAGGGGAAAGGTTCTTAGCGTTTCCTCATTGAGAATGATATTTATTGTAGGCTTTTCAGAGATGGTTTTTGTGAAATTGAGGAATGTTCCCTCTATCCCTACACTCTGAAGAGTTTTAATCAGGAAAGAATGTTATATTTTGTCAAAAGATTTTTCTGTATCGAGAGGACCATATGGTTCTTCTCTTTCTGATTAATGTGTTCTATCACATAGATTGATTTGCAAATGTTGAACCACTCTTGTTCTTTCAGCCTGTCTTCTGGGGGAGTGACCTGCTGCGCTTTTTCTCAGGCAACCCTGTTTGGGCAGAGTTGCCCTATCCCCTGTGGTGGTGGTGGTGGTGGGGGGATGAGCTCAGTGAAAACTGGTTTTCAGGGGCTTTTTGTTTTCAGGCTTTCCCTGGTGGCTTTCCATGTCTCTTCTGAGAGTCAGAACATAGATGACTGTCCAAACCTCTATCTCAGAACAGAGATCACAGTCTGATCTTCACTGAGCACTCCAGGCCACACTTTCTGTTTCTGTGCTGCTAAAAACTGTAGTGTCCTGGGTTGTACACCCCATAGCAGTACTCCCAGCCCTTGCTTCTAGGTTCGGGCATGTCTCTGCCCTTTGTGCTTCTAAACTGTAAGCCACCCCCAGTTCACACACATGCCCCCAAAGCTCTGGGTTTGGGGGGCTGCCCTAAAGTCCTTTATCCATGCTACTGGTCTACAAATCTGTGCCTGGTCCCAGCATGGGAGGCTTTTTGCACTCCAGTGTGATTTCACCTTCCTGGCTCAAGTGTTTATGACAGCTCCCACCCCTTCTGTTTATCTTCTGAGATCTGCCCACAGAATCATGGCACCCCACTTCATACCTCAAGACCAACCACCAGAGATATTTTATTTGTAGAGATCCAGATATATCTTCTTATATCTCAGGCTGATTTCATGGGTATTCAGAATGGTCTGGTAGATATCCAGCTCAACTCAAAGGACCAGTTGAAATAGAGTCCCCTACTCCTCCACCAGTTTTTTTTTTTTTTTTTTGAGAGAGGGAGAAAGAAGAAAGAGGGTAAGCAGGGTTGGAGGAGGGGAAGAAGTAGAGGGAGAGAATCTTAAGAAAACTCTATGCTGATCATAGATAGAGCCTGACATAAGCTCTTTTTCAGGACCCTGAGATCATGACTTGAGCCAAAATCAAGAGTTGGATGGTTAATCTCCAGAACCACCCAGGCACCCTTGTGGTATTTTCATAAGGATTTCCATGAATCTGTCATTTACTTTAAGTGGTATGAACATTTAACAATATTAATTATTCTGGTCCATGAGCATGGTATATCTTTCTATTCATTTGTATCACATTTAATTTCTTTCATCAGTGTCCTCTAGTTTTCTGAGTACAGGCCTTTTACCCCTTCAGCTGAATTTATTCCTATGTAAATTACTCTTTTTATTTTTTAGTATTCTTTTTGATGCTAATTATAAATGGGGTTGTTTTCTTTATTTTTCTCCTAGTTTGTTATTAGTGTATAGCTATACAAAGATTTTTGTATATTGATTCTGTATCCTGCAAGTTTATTAGTTTTAATAGTTTCTACTTTTTCAGACCATAAGCCCTACCTTTAGTACTGACTTTAGTTATCACCTATATGCCTATCACTCCTATATCTATATCTTCAGCCATAAATTCTCCCTGGAATAGGTCTGTTGCTTCTCAAGGAATACTGAACTCAGAGTAGACAAATCAGAGCTCTTGGTAATACTTTAAGCCTGTCCAATCTTCTGCTTTTTTTCATTTTCTTAGTTCACAGGTGATAAAACTAAGAACTAAGAAAATAACCAAATTATCCAATCTAACAAATTGTCTAAATTGTCACAGAACTAGAGTGGGACAGGTAGAGTATGAACCAAGGCAGTAGAGCTCGTGAGGTTGAGTTCTTACCTACAGTACTCTACTACCCCTATGTCAATTTAAATTGATTTAGATTTTATCTTCCAAACATGCTTATGAGGAAAGATTTATTTTTTCCAGAATATTTTTTTGTTTTTTAAAAGATTTTATTTATTTGACAGAGAGAAACACAGCTAGAGAGGGAACACAAGCAGGGGGAGTGAGAGAGGGAGAAGCAGGCTTCCTGCCGAGCAGAGAGCCCAATGCGGGACTTGATTTCGGGTCTCCAGGATCATGACCTGAGCAGAAGGCAGCTGCTCAACCTACTGAGCCACCCAGGCACCCCCAGAATATTCTTAATCTCAGAAAGATTAAGTTACTAGCCCAAAGTCCCCAGCTATTATTTTGTAGATCTGAGATTCAATCTTGGGAATATCTTTCTCTATGTTGCTTGCATATAGGTTATTTGTTTGTTATTTCCTCTCTCCCACAGATTTTGGTTCTTTGATTCAAGTTCCTTAAAGATATATCAGCACTTCACTCAATTTCTATCTTTTTACTCTAACATAATTTTTACACATGCTAGATATTCATGGTGTGTGATATTTTTTTTTTAAAGATTTTATTTATTTGACAGAGAGAAACACAGCCAGAGAGGGAACACAAGCAGGGGGAGTGAGAGAGGGAGAAGCAGGCTTCCCGCCGAGCAGGGAGCCCGATATGGGACTCGATCCCCGGTCTCCGGGATCATGACCTGAGCCGAAGGCAGTCGCTTAACCAACTGAGCCACCCAGGTGCCCGGGTGTGTGATATTTTTAATGTGCTGTTGAATTAGGTTCACTACTATTTTGCTGAGAATTTTTACACTGATATTCATCAGTGGCATTGTATTATAATTTACTTTTCTTCTGGTGCCCTTATCAGCTTTTGGTATCAGGGTTTAATGGGAGTTATTCCTGAGATGAGAAGATAGCTCAACATAAGCAAATCAATAAATGTGATACACCATATTAAAGGAATGAAAGATAGAAGTCATATGATCATCTTAACAGATGTAGAAAAAGCATTTGACAAAATATCCTTTTATAATAAAAATGCTAAATGTATGTAACATGAAGTAATATACCTCAACACAATACAGCCACATATGACAAACCCACATCCAGGAAAACCACAGAAAAAAAAATAATAGGCATCTACATCGAAAAGAAAGAAGTAAAACTGTTTTTGTTTGCAGATGATATGATCTTATATATAGGAAATCTTAGATTCCACCAAAAACCTGTTAAAACGGATAAACAGATAAAACTGATAAACAGTAAAGTTGTAAGATACAAAATGGTCATAAAGAAATCAGCTGTGTTTCTACACACCAACAAGAAAACATCTGAAAAAGAAGTAAAGAAAGCAATCCCATTCACAATGGCAATACAAACTATAAAATACTTAGGAATATATTTAACCCAAGGAAGTGGAAGTTCTGTACACTGAATACGATGGGACTTTGATCATACCATATGAATTCTCTTATATATGGAACCTGAAAAACAAAATGAATGATAAAACAAGCAAACAAAATCAGGAATAAACTCATAAATAGAATGAACAGAGTGGATGCCACAGAGGAGAGGCTTGGGGGAATTGAGCAAAATAAGCGAAGGGCTTAAGATGTACAAACTTCCAGTTATAAAATAATTAAGTCACAGGATGAAAAGCACAGCATAGGGATTATAGTCAATAATATCATAATAAATTTATGTGGTGATGGATGGTAACTACAGTTACTCTGGCCAGTATTTCATAATGTAAATAATCAATGAATCACTATGTTGTATATTGAAGCTAATATAATGTTGCGTGTCAACTACAACAAAAATTAAGAAAGAACTGAATTAGTAAATAATAATATGTAAGTGATCATAAAAAATGAAGGGAATTGAAGAAGATCCAAACAAATTGCAAGATAGCTCATGTTTGTGGATTAGAAGTAATATTGTTTAAATATCCATGTTACTCAGAACCATCTATAGAATCAATGCATTCCTTATCAAAATTTCAACAGCTTTTTTTTTTTTTTGATTTTTATTTATTTGACAGAGAGAAACATAGCCAGAGAGGGAACACAAGCAGGGGGAGTGAGAGAGGGAGAAGCAGGCCTCCTGCCCAGCAGGGAGCCTGATGTGGGACTCGATCCCGGGTCTCTGGGATCATGACCTGAGCCGAAGGCAGTTGCTTAACCAACTGAGCCACCCAGGTGCCCCTCAACAGCTTTATTTTACAGAAATAGAGAAAAAAAGTCCTAAAAATTTTTGGAACCACAAAAGACCCTGAACCCAAAGCAATCTTGAGAAAAAACAAACCTGGAGGCACCACATATCCTGATTTGAAACCATACTACCAAGCTATGGTAATCAGAGCAGTACGATACTGACATAAAAACAGATACATAGATCAATAAAAACAGAACTGGAACTTAGAAATAAATTCTCATGCACATTGTCAACTAATATTTGAAAAGGGAGCCAAGAATATTCACTGGGGAAAGGATAACCTTTTCAGTAAATGATGCTAGGAAAACTGGATAACCACATGTTTACATGAATCATGGGCTGCATTGTATTTCAACAATCTGACTTCTGTCTTCTCTATTACATAAGGGATGACTAGAGCTTGGGTCCACCAATTATTCAAATGCTTTTAGAACCATCACTAAGATTGGGGACATAATGTATACATTGACCCATCCAGAGAAAATATCAATCACCTGAAGTACCTGAAGCACTTGTAGAAAGATATGTCCATATATTTGTGGCAATCATCTTCCTGTTTGATGTACATTTTTAGTTGCTTTTCCTTATAGTTTTATCACATTGATAACATGCCTGGCCCAAATTAATCCTTGTCAGACTGGATTGTGGTTATTTCTGAGACGTCAGCACAGTTCATCTTGGATTGTACTGGAATTTTCTAGGAAAGTCTGGGTATCCATGAAAGAGAGAGCTTATATTTATATTATACTTCAGCACATGGGAAGATCTAGCTTTGATTCCTGGCACTAGATGGATGGGGTGATAGATAGATTTTTAAAAAGACTGTTTTTATTTATGTGATTTTCAGAAACATCTCAAACATGTCATTTTCTTTGCTTATAATTAGAGGATAATATCTCTCTTGGCCACCTCACAGAGCTATAATGACTCAGCTGAAATAATGTTAAAAACAAAAATCCTCGAAATTATATAGTGTCAAATTAGTGAGAGAGGCAGGAGAGAAGTAACCTCTACAAAATGTCATACTTTAGGGGTACCTGCGTGGCTCAGTTGGTTAAGCGACTGCCTTCGGCTCAGGTCATGATCCTGGAGTCCCGGGATCCAGCCCCACATCAGGCTCCCTGCTCATCAGGAAGCCTGCTTCTCCCTCTCTCATTCCCCCTGCTTGTGTTCCCTCTCTAGCTGTGTTTCTCTCTGTCAAATAAATAAATAAAAATCTTTACAAAAAACAAAAAACAAAAACAAAATGTCATACTTTACAAACAACTCATTTAAATTTTACAATAATCCATTTAGGAAGGGGGGATTCAGATAAGTTGATTAATTTTTCAGGTAGACATTTCAGATTAGCAGGCTAATTTCACAAATAGAGAGTAGGAGAGCCAGCATTTTAATCCTATGCTATTTAAGTCCTGATAGGTTCTGCTATTTTTGTTTTTCTTTCCATAAAAATGGGATGCACTGTTATTTAAAAAAAAATGTATCTGGCCAAGTCTTTTTAACACTTTACACCTTTCCCAGATGTATCCTGATAAAAAGAGAAACATAACAGACAGAGCCAATTAATTCTTCTACAATCTTGAGTCAACCTAACAAAGTAAAATAGTGCTAAGTAGAAGGAGTTTAAAAATAAAAATAAAAACAAACCAGTGACACTTTTCATGGCTACTTGTGTGAGCTTGAACAAATCACTCTAATTTTTTTTAGTAACTTCTCTGTACAATGCATTGTAGTTGGAACTGAGATTAAAAAGACAATGAAAGCACTGTCCCTAAAGAGATGGATGGTGCAGCCAATTATTCAATAAAATATTGTTAGTGGTTTATCATAAGAACAAAGTGTTATGGACTTGCAGCACTGGGCTGCTGCTTAGAGTATGTAGAAGCTGGTCACATGGAAGAAGGCAAGCTGAAATTTCCGGGGAAAGATAGAAAATAGAGTCATTAGAAAATGTGACATATGGAAGAGCAGAGACACACCTCTCTGGACCTACTTTCTTCATCTGTAAAATGATAGTATACACCATCATCTCTAAATTCCTATTACACTTTACTATTCCAAGATTTTGTTTTTATCTCTGTGACTTCTGCTTCTTGTGTTCCTCTATTTGGTGTCGAAGAAAGCCAAGTGCATGAAGTAACTCATTACTCTGTAAAAACAATACAATTAAATTTTAATATGAGCAATTTACTGACAGGTTTATCTACTCTGAGCTTCAAGCTTTTGAAAAACATTAAAAACAGGTTACTTAAAGGCAAAGGCTTCTCTTAAGAAGGAGCGATAACATCCTTGAGCACATTTGATTCTCCCATAGGCATTAAAACAGCAGGGGCTGGTATTTCCACAGAATTGTAAAAGGGTTAAGTGTCAGACATGATGTATTACTTGGGAATGTCATTGAAAATGGACCGGGCCACTGCCCTTAGTGCACGGCTCATTATTAGCCATCAAAGAAATAGCTCTGACATTCAGTCACCTCACTATTCTTTAAGGGGAAGGATCACTTTGGGCAAATAGAAAGAAACTTGTAAGTACTTATTTTAAGAAATTGTTCCCATAGATGCTAATGGATATCTTCTGTAAATGTTGCTTAAGTATTTAATCAATTCAGAAGCCAAAAATATTTCCCATTTTGATTTATCTTAGATTCCAAAGGAAAGGAGCTGGTGTTAATAAGAACCAAAAAATCATCTTGTTAATTCACAGAGGCAGGCAGGGGTTGAAAGCTTAACTAATTACAAGGTCCACTTCTTTATTTTATTTATTTTTTATTTTTTATCTAAGATTCATGTATTTTTTATTTTTTTATTATGTTATGTTAGTCACCATACAGTACATCAACAAAGTCCACTTTTTTTTTTTTTTTAAAGAGTTTCAAAAATGGTTTGGTTCTTCTTGGAACACTAAAAAATAAAATAAAATTTTAAAAAATGGTTTGGTTCTCTTAAATACTACTATCAGAGGACTTTTTTACTGGGTTGCAATAAATTGGTTTATTAAATTTTTGGAAAAACAGACTTTTTAAAAATTGGCATTTTGTTCATAATGTAATGGTTCCACTCATCCATTTTACCATGAAACATTTATAAAACTTCAATTTTGCATTTGATTTTTCACAGTAGGTCTCTTTTTTAATATATGCACGAGTATGCGTGGTAGGGAATAAACTCAGCTACATGATATACAGTTGTTTAGCAATGGGCTGAACTATCACAGTTTTCCTCTTGGGATTTAGACCTCATGCTGGTCAAAAGTGGAACATTAGGGGACTTGATAACAGTTAGCAGTAAAATCATATCAGAATGTATTGGTGTACCCTTCCTTAAGTAAAGAGCAGCATCGATGAGCAACATTCTTCTCTGGGATTTCCAGGCCATAAACAGAGAGCAGAGCTACTATCTTGAGATTGCAGATCTCAATGAGAACACAGATCATTTTACCTCCCAGAACAATCTTCGTTACTAGAAATTCGTAAGATTCTGACCACTAGAATGAATGGATCTATGATATTAGGAAACTCCATTTTCCTAGGAACTTGCTCTTGAGTTCCTTTCTAGTCATCGGAAACTAGGCTTGCTTCTCACTGTAGGGATAGCCCCCACATGCACTGGAGATAGATGCATCATGGGCTTGGGGTAAATTTTCCTGTTGATCAATCTTTTCTTCTCCAGCTCTCCTCTGAACCTAATTCCAAACTGATATTCAGCAGAGCCGTAGCCATGCTTATTCTCAAGCAACGGGCTCTGTAGACTTGGTAATTCACAGGAGGTGTTTCTCAAAGTGTGGTCCTTGGAGCACCTACATCAAAATCAGCTGAGTCATTGTTCTAGAACGTTTAGACTTCTGGATCCCACCCAAAACTAGTGGGAGTGATCCCAGGCATTGGTATAAAGTATTATCTCATTCTTTCTCACTCTCTTTTCTTTTTATTAAAGATTTTATTTATTTATTTGACACAGAGAGACAGATAACAAGCAGGCAGAGAAGCAGAGAGAGGAGGAAGCAGGCTCCCTGCTGAGCACAGAGCCCGATGTGGACCTCAATCCCAGGACCCTGAGATCATGATCTGAGCCGGAGGCAGAAGCTTTAATTCACTGAGCCACCCAGGCACCCAAACGTATTATCTCTTTAAGTGATTCTTATACTAAAATGTTTGGGAATCCCTAACCTAGATCAATGATGGAAGAGCCTAATAGATAAGGAAATTGCAGATGATAAAACTTTCTGAGACGATACGTCTGCTCTCCTCCCCATGAAAGCGATGGATAATCCTCTAAAATTGCCAGAAAAAGATGCCAAATTGATGAAAAGGGGCTATTACTGCAGCAGTTAAAGGCTCCCAACAAGGGTTACCACACTTAGGAAATCCCCAAATTTGAGTACCAGGCTTATGGTCTCCTGGAGCTGCACCTTTCTGGTATAGAGAGTGACACATTGTTCCACAAGTAGCCTATCTGGAATTTCAGTCTCCAAATTTTTCAAAAGCTTTTTGACTTCATTGGTAAAAGGAAAGAAAAATGAATCACATATCTGAGTAGCTTTCCTCTATGAACATTTTTTTTTTATGGTATCTATTAGTTTTCACTCTCTCTTTTATCCCAGGCTGGATACTAAACTTTAGGTTCACCTGTTAGTAGTAAAGTATTCTCAATATCCTGCAATGATCTTGACTCATCAGCTTATCACTTCTAGATGTAAGTGCCAGAGCAATCATGAACGTTTCTCCCCACAGGGTCACTGATTTGTTTCCTACTGCTTAGAGTGTAGGCAATTTTGTTTTGCCTTTATGTGATGTGGGTGCCAGGAAGCACTGCCGAGGCTCAACACGTAGCTACTGGGCATGTGCCATGTCCTCATACAGTCATTTATTCTAGGTGATTTTCCTTCTGCTTCCTTATTACTTCTGGCCCTTTAAATCTGATCATTTTTATTTTACCTCTCACACAGCCCAAGGTAATGAGCACCAGCAGGTACCATGAGTCATGCTGAGCGTTTCTCATGAAGGATGGAGTATGACTGAGTAACAAAAGTTGCTTTGTTTAACACAGTGGATAAAAATCAGCCACACTTCATAATCTACCTGATATCTCTTGTCAAGGGGGAGGAAAGGAGAAGTATGACTTGTGGCAGTACCTTTGCAGAAGTCTGTTCAGGTAGCAGAATGCTTAGCCTAGGTTAGTGCTGCTAATGAAGTGGTAGGGTCTAATTCAATTGTTGGAGTTACCTGATTATTAACATATTCATTACATTCTTTCCAGTCACTATAGTACTGAATTTATCCGCAATAGAAAGGATATAGTTCAAAACATAGAAATCAATTATCTTTCTGGAAAAGTAAAACCTTACTGAACTAGTCACCCAGCAAATGATTCATGTATATAAGCTGATGCTGTAGTTTATGAATTCTTAGTTAAAGGGCTATAGGGCAATAGCAGAAGCATTCCTCTAACCACCACCAGGCATACATTTCATTTTCCACTCCCCACCACTGCTCCAGGCAAGGATTTTAGCGAACTTCTCAGGCAATTACTGGAGTGTTCTGATTACTGTACATTAGTCCCTGGCATCTACAGACCCCATACTCTCTCAGATTCCCAATGCTTTCCCCGATGTCTTAATAGAGGGTCTCCACTTGGGAACTTCTCAGACCTACCACTTTCTGCCTTCAGCGTTAGTAAGTTTAAACCCAAGCAGAGAGACACCAAGAACCATTGCCTACCAGGACCTTATAATACAGTTATGAAAGCACATGCCCACGAGGCAGGTTTCATAGGTTTGAATCCTGGCTCTGCCACTTAGTATCTCTGTGATTTTGTCAGGTGATTTAACCTTTCTGTGTCTTGATTTTTTTTACACAAATTAGGAATATTATTAGTAACTGTCAGGTAGTTGTGAGGATTGAAAGTATTAATACATGTAAAGCACATAGAATAGTGTCTGAAACAGTAAATTCTCAAAGTTATTACCTGCTATTGTGACTATTATTATCTAAGCATATGCCTTGTGTCTCCATCAGTGATAATTTGGTTATAAAGGGACATAAAGGTTTGAAAACTACCTTAAGCAAAGCAAACACATGAAAAACTACATTTTTTTTCCCTCCATGGTTAAAGTAATGATTTTATGGAAACCAGAGAGGGAAGTGTAGCTGGTTTTCAGGGTACTCCTTAGCCAGATGCCGAAAGTGCTCAGAATTTCCAAGGTAGACACCGTGTCTCTTACTTTCTTGGGAGTCAGATGACTCCTTGTCCCTGTCCAGTCAACTGTGGGGAAAGTTCCAGAATTATGAGTCCTATTTGTCTACTTCATAATTATTTTAGGAATCTACTCTATGAGAAAGGGCCTATGGAGGATATAGACATGTTGGTTATTTATCAGCCACTACTTTTAGAGTGAAGCATGCTAAGAAAATGCCCAGTATGCCTCGATAGGCTTTTGGTAAATGTGTCCATCTCTCTGTAGATGAAGTGTAAATCAAGAAAAATAAAGAAGTACATGGTAAGATGCAACTCCAGGAAAATCTCACAGCATAGATCCAGACATCCTATCTTAGGCTTACTAATTTTGCATACATTTTGGGTAATTTTGTCATATGGATGGTGAGAAATTCAAACTTTTTGCATGCAAATTTATTCTTTCCTATTTCCCTTTTTAAACAGTACTGCTAGGAGCCTTTATTTACTGTAGCACAGAACTACAAGCTGGATAAGAATTTTATTTTTATATTATTGTAATATGTAATTTAGCACAACAGATATCTATATTGGATAAGTGATTTTTGAATTCTACATGTTTTTACAGGCCAAAAAAAAAAATTCAAGACCAAATATCAAACAGAAAAGCCCAACTCCACAAATAATAAACATTGCCAGAATTTGAAAATGTGGAGAACTAAATCCATGAGCATTTCTGACTTAGGGTTCATGAATCTTAGATTTTTTTTTTTAAAGATTTTATTTATTTGACAGAGAGGAACACAGCCAGAGAGGAAACACAAGCAGGGGGAGTGAGAGAGGGAGAAGCAGGCTTCCTGCCGAGCAGGGAGCCCGATGTGGGACTCGATCCTGGGTCTCCGGGATCATGACCTGAGCCAAAGGCAGTCGCTTAACCAACTGAACCACCCAGGCGCCCCAATCTTAGATATTTTTTATAACCATTTACAAAACAACCAGTTTCCCTTAGCCAATATTTAAACTAGGACATGAGTATTTGTGTGTTACTATACACATTTTAATAATATGTTAATGTAAGAAAGCTTAGAATATTGAATTATTTCTAGCTATTACCAGCACTTAGAGTAGGGAAAAAATGATCACTTTTCCATTACATAGTTGGTATTTCCAATATTCCTCAGTGACCAATTCTCTCAGGAGACATAGAGGACTGCACATCCCAACCCCTGGAAATTCTGCAAAGCCATAGACTCCTTTGGCCTATATAACGAGAGCACGAACAATGCATGTCACCTTCTTGTAAGGCATTTCATTTTCAGTGCTTGACTATCAGTCACCCAGAATTTGATAACATGTGCTGAGGGAGAGGCACTGTGAGATCCAAGTAGCCTGGAATGCTGAGCTTTCTTTCACATGGGAAAAACTTAATCTGGGATTCATTCATACTCACAGTGGACTTTGTATGAATGACTAACTTCTTCATTTTGTTGAGTTATAATTGACAAATAAAAATTGTATGCCTTTAAAGTATATGACTTGATGTTTTGCTGATATTCATATATGTTGTGAAATGTTTGCCACAATCAAACTGATTAGCACAGACGTCACCTCACAAAGTTACCTTTTTCTTCTCTTTTGTGGTAAGACTACTTAAGATATGCCCTCTTCCCAAACTTCCAGTACACATGTATTATGATTAACCACAGTCCTATTGCTGCACATTAGATATCCAGAACTTACTGGTCTCGCATAACTGAAACTTTGTGCCCCTTTGGATATAAATTGCAATTTGGGGTCTATTTGTTACTGTAGCATGACGTTAGGGTAGATTCTGTCTGCTACACATTTCAGAACTCAACAGCCTTTTGAACCCATGGAGATTGGGGAAAATCTTGACACTTTGTGGAGAAACAGAAGAGAGAATGGGAAAAATGAAGAGTTTTACAGAAAATTCTTACATATGTTTTTATGACTTGAGGAATAGTGTAGTACAACTTCTTCATTTCACAGAGAAATGATGCAGTGACTCAGAAAGAGAAACTGACTTCATATATTTTAAACATTTGTCAGTAGCAAAGTCTGTTAATGTTTTACATACTATTTCACAGGGAAATAATATGAGAAATAAAAGGGAAAGCACAGGCCAGAATGAGAACCCTGTAGCTGTGTGCAATCTTAATAAAATAAGATTTTTACAAAAGCTGTCAGTGGAAATGTGAGAATCTTGAACTCAGATTTAAAAGTCTATCCTGCCATTCTGCTTGAGAAAAGAAATGAAGCCCCATGCAGTATTGCTAACGTATGGTTTCAGGTTGAGTTCACCCTACCACCAAGAGACAAAGGGAGATTCAAGTACTCTGTCTTTTTTGTGTGACTTATATATAAAAAATAATAAGAGCAAAAGAGCAAGAAGTGATTAAAGACAAAGCAAAAAACTCAGTAACAGCAGAAGATGGGGCAAAAATATGAATCTGTTTGATTGACAGTTAATTAGGGGCAGATGGTTAAAAGACATGAATCTGGTTCCAAGCTGAGAAAGGTGCGACAGGTTATTTAACTTCATTAAATTCACTTTCTGTACTGTAAGAATTGATTGAATTCTAAATTTATTTTTCACATTACTTTTTACCTTTCCTCCCATAACCTTCAATGATTCATTTTTTCAATATTAAAGTACTATCCTTAAGTAGTAATAAGAAAGTGTAAGGAATTTAGCAATGAATTGTTGAGTAGAGCTAACATCTCTTATTCTTCAACAACACCCCCTTCAGGTTCGACTCTTCTTGTCTTCAGAGCCCTCCACATTCCCCATCTCCTCCCCTACATGGAAACTTTTGTGATACTGTAATCAAGGAAATTTCTCTCTGATCTGAGACTTTTTGTTTGTCTCTTAGCTTTAATTGAAAATTGGCTTTCTCTAATGGCTTCCTTTTCCTGAATTCCTTACTAAATTCTTTGTTCTCTTGCCTTGACAATTCTTGAGGCAACTTGATGGAGTGAGACTTTTTTAAAACCTATCTCATGCCGTGACTATTTCCAGAATATGACTTTCCGAAAGAACTTGTGTATTTTTGAAGTTTATGCCATTTTCTTTAGCTGAAGACATTCATCACATTCATCTATCAACATCCAGGATGTTGCCCTATCTTTTGCAATGAGTATAGCATCTTGCTTACACATTTCCTCTTTTTTTTTGGTGATTGTCTTGACCTTTATATTCCTTCTATTTCATAACTCATACATAACAGTAAGGTTGCTTAATAGACCTCATTTTCATTCAGTCTGGGATCTCTGGGATGCATTCATTCATTCATTCATTCATTCATTCATTCATTCATTTATTGGTGACTATCATCTTTTTATAAGGCCCTTGCTCTAATTCCTCATTCTTCTGACATACTTTTTACCTTCTTCATAAATGTGAATCCCCAAAACTTTCACAGCTCTTGTAGTCCAGCAATTCTCTCTGAATCTACTTGCCTTCCAATAAAGCCTGGGACCTATGGTTGAACAATTCAGTGACATCTCATTAACATCTTAGAATTCTCTACCACCACTCCCACCCTTCTGTCTAGTTTAGTTACAGATCCCTAACCCAGGATAACCCCATGAAGCTTTCTCATCTCTTTCTGCTGAGCTGCTAGCAGTAGACAAAGAAAGTCACAAAACTAAAATAATTGGGTCCACTGCAATTTCATGCTAAGTAAACACAGTCAGACCTTCCGTGCTGCTCAGTAATCCTTGATCTATTTATTTATACATGGGGGATGCAACAAAGCATCCCCCACAGCCACTGCTCCACATTATTCCACATTATTAATTTCCTTAGGTTGCCACCCCTACACATGTCACCTGAAGGTTTTAACTACAGTTATGATACTGGCAGAATTGAAAACTTCTGACTTGAGTTTCTTTACTTTCTTCAGTATCTCAACACGTATCAGTGTCCTTCCTGTTCTTCTCTCTTCCTATTATGGCATCACACAAAACTGTATTCCTCATCTTTGCCAAAGTTTTCTCCTATGCACTTGATCATAACCCCTTCTTTGTCTTTAGAATCAGTTCCCTAGATTAACCCTCTGAACATCTCCCTGCCCATGATTTTCTTTCTTTTATGTCAAAGAGCAAGATTCCACTATTCTGGAAAGGTTAGAGTTTTCTTGATCACTCTCTACAATGTCCAAATTATTCTTTTGTAATATTTGGATAAAATTATGGTCTCTTTTGCCTCTGTCTGGTATTCAAGTTCTTGATCATTGATATTTGCACTTACTTTGGATGCCCTCCCTGAATTTCTGGTAAGTCAAGGACATTATTTGAATATTAAATTGAATCATAATGATATTTGGAGCTAATATTGGCTTGAGTTTCTTAGCATGTCAGGATTGGGTACAGAGATTCATGGAACATTATAGCAAGCTGCTAGGGAAGATAAAGAAGGCAGGAATAGACTGTATTAACAATTAACTGAAGGAATGATCCCAAGATGGGTTGCCAATTATTCAAACCACAGCGTCTAAACTTTTGGAAATCTCACATTGTGGATCAGTACCCAAGGAGCACAAGATGATCCCTAGTTTGGTAGCAAGAATTTTGGGTTAATAAAAGAAAGTGGGGGCACCTGGGTGGCTCAGTCATTAAAGCATCTGCCTTCTGCTCAGGTCATGATCCTGGAGTCCTGGGATCGAGCCTCACATTGGGCTCCCTGCTGCTTGGCAGGAAACCTGCTTCTCCCTCTTTCACTCTCCCTGCTTGTGTTACCTCTCTAGCTGTGTTTCTGTCTGTCAAATAAATAAATAAAATCTTTTAAAAAAAGAAAAAAAAGAAGTGGCCCCAGGAGGAGATGTGTGGAACTAATCGATAAGTAGGTATGTGACCAGGATTAGTAAGAAGCTTGGTGATCCAGTCTCCCATTTTAGAGGAGTTCCTTGGGATCAAGGTCCATGTATGTCTTACATTTCTATCTTCATGCACTAGGGAGTTTTCAGTCAGTATTTATCCCTGCAGTCCCTTGATTTAACATAATTCAGTGCACAGAGTAAGATTTAGTGACTATTCACTGACGTGAATTGAAATGTAATAAGACAATTCAGAAAACCAAATCTTAGGACTAGGCAAACTGTTTATAGATGGGTAATCTGAAGCTACAACTCAGTGACTACACAAGTGTTTAAAGATGACACCAAATTTAATGCCGAAAGAAATTTCAAGCTCACAGCTCTTTGATGGTGGGAAGGTATCTCTTGATAAACTGCTACTCATGGTCAGAGTTGGCTCATAATTCAGTCTGCAAATTACTCTCTCAGTGCATGATACTGAAAAGGCCTGTTGAAGGCAAGTAGCCAATTCTCATTCTCTTTTGGTAAGTTTCTTTTCCTCCAAGGAAGACTAAGCTCCTTCATTCTTGGATATATAGCACATTCCATCTTCAACTGAGCTAAACTCAGATTGCTTACAGAGATAACTCATACTGTCTTTATAACTTTCTGCTGTAACTTTTATTGTGGTCAATATGACCACAATCTGCAATCTGTACGTGTACATCGAAACATATATATGTCAGAAAATGGAATTCCAGATGGCAAGAAAAGGTTCAGGATTCACTCTATGAAGGGGATGATAAAAGTCCAAATTATTGATTTTTGCATTTATAGTTCATAATTTTTGTGTCCTATTTAAAAAATTGTCAATCCCAAGGTCTCTAATATTTTCCCTTCTGTTTTCTTTTAGGAATTTTAGATTTTAAATTCTTACAGTTAAGCCAATGTTCAATTTTGATTCAATTTTTGTTTAAGCTTAGGATTAAAGTTCATTTCCTGCATATGGGTATCCAATTGCCAGCACCATTTGTTGAAAGCTTTTCACATAAGTTCTCTTGGAATCTTAATGAAAAAGCAATTGACTGTATGAGCATGAGTTAATTTTTGGATATCCTATTCACCTTCATCATTCTGTAGTTTCCTATCTTGATGTCAATACTACATTGTCCCCATTACCAAGGTCTAGATGTTGGGTATAAACTTGCAACTTTTTATTTTTAAGAGTTGTTTTCTATGGTCATTTCTACATTCTAAAGAGTGTGTCCAAATGGACATACTTGAAAACATAATTTTTAGGGTGTTTACAAAAAAAATAACATGGTATTCTCCAGAACAACTAGAATTGTTCTTTTATTCTGCTTTGTGAGTTTGGAATGCAAACATTTGGGAGTTCAGAACACAAACATTTCCCTCATCATAAAATAGGGGTCCTATTATTAAAGGCCAACAGTGTAAGACGCTGAAGCAATATTTCACAAGGCTTGGCCTATAATGTTACATTAGCTGATCCAAAACTTCTTGTAATCATTCCTTGTGCGTAGAGGATGTAGTAATGTATATAATTTTACATACTTACCATTTAATCAATATGCCAATAATCTTTCTCAAATTTATAAAATGCTTTACAATTACAAAGAACATAATTTTCATAAATTTCACTTGAACCTCAACAGTTTTGTAAGGGTCTTATAAGCATTATTAGTAGTATAGTTGCTATAGTTGTTGCAACATGTTTATATATTATAAAACTCACAGCAGATACTGTTTTATACCAATTATGTATGTTATATGGTATATTACATACAACCATAAATATTATAATCTATTGCTTGCAAAAATAATAATTTTACAGAAGTATTTACATACATATTATGAATATACATGTTATATTCTATATTTATATAAATTATAAATTAATTCCAACCAGGATATAATTATCTAATAGTGGAGATAGACAGTATATCCATTAGGAATTAGAAAGAGAGACTGAAAGCATTAGTGAGACTGAATTATCCAGGAAGAGGTTCCCAGACTAACAGGGACTCAGGTTTTTTTTTTTTTTTTAATTTTTTATTTATTCATTTGAGTGAGAGAGTGAGCAAAAGAAAGAGAAAGAACACAAGCAGAGGGAAAGGCAGAATGAGAGGGAGAAGTATACTCCCTGCTAAGTAGGGAGCCAGATTTGGGGCTTGATCTCTGGGTCCTGGGATCTGAGCCAAAGGTAGACACTTAACCATCTGAGCCACCCAGGTACTCCAAGGACTCAGATTTAATTTAAAGGAAAAATAATATGTTGGGAGTCAAGAAAGAGGAAGAAGACTTTCAGGATAATACAATAGGATGAACATGGACATGAGGGTAGAAATGCACTAAACTTGTGTTGAGCTAGTAAAATGAATGTGCTCTCGGTAGGAAAGGAATTGATTAGAAAAATACCATAGATGATGCTAGAATTGTAGGTTGATATGGGTTGGAAAGAACCTTGAATGCTTTCTTATACAAAGAACCAACTTCTCTTAGTGCCTGTCTGGTGATGACTCTTACATCCAAGTTTGCAGACCAGAATCCTTTCCTGAATTACAGGCATATATGGGTGCCAATGCCTGGGGAATCCCACAAATAACTCAAAATAAACATGGTCAAACCAGAATGCTATCTTTTCTACCCAAGCTCATGCATCCTCTTATATTGTCAATTTTATTAAAGACAATCTAAACTGCCCAGAAGTCCATCAGAAACCCGGGAGTTCCTCTAGTCTTCTTTTCTTCTTTTTGTATGACTCAGGTCTATTTTAACTTCCAGTATCTCTTCAACTTCTTTCTTCTTTTCCATAATCATCACCATGGCCTTTGCAAAGGCTATTATCTTCTCTTTTCACAGCTACTGGAATGATCTTCCTATTAGTTTCCTCGACTCAAGTCTTACTTAAACTATCACATAATTTCCTTAATAAAATTCTTCAGGAGCTTCCCATCAGTAAAATAGTCTTTTATGATGGCCTATGCCCAACCTACATTTTTTTTTAAATTTTTGGTTTCAATTATTGTAATTGCTGCCCTTCCTGTATGCACCCTGGTCTGGTGACATCACAACAAATGCATCCTTGGCGGTACCATTTTCTTTTATGCCATTTTGCATTCATTTCTATTGTTCTCTCCATGGGCCTGTGTTCCCTCTCATTCATTTATTGTGCCAAAGCTCAAAGTCCATGCATCTGTGATGCTTTTGCTGGTTACCCTACTTACAATTGGGTATTCTTCCTTCTATGAGTGATTACATTACGTGCAGACTTTGGTTTGTTTATATGAATGTGCCCTGGGAAGACTGTGTGAGGCTCTTTTTTTTAAAAAAAATTATTTATTAGAATAATAAACACAGCCAAAGAGGGAACACAAGCAGGGGGAGTGAGAGAGGGAGGAGCAGGCTTCCTGCCGAGCAGGGAGCCCGATGTGGGACTCGATTCCCGGTCTCCGGGATCATGACCTGAGCCTAAGGCAGTTGCCTAACCAACTGAGCCACCCAGGCACCCCAGACTGTGTGAGCCTCTTAGCAAAAGTTTCATATGCTATTTCATTTTTTGTTGTTAATATTCACCATGATAAAAATAGTCACCATCTGTCATCACACAACATTATAATATTATTGATCTTAAATTCCTTATACTGTGTTTTTCATCTTCGTGATTTTATTTTATAACTGGAAGTTTTTACCCTTAATACCCTTTCTTTCTTTTGCCCATCACCCCTCCACCTGCCCTCTGGCAATCACCAATTTGTTATCTAGATTTAAGAGTCTGGATTCTGGGGCACCTGGGTGGCTCAGTAGGTTAAGCCTCTGCCTTCGGCTCAGGTCATGATCTCAGGGTCCTGGGATTGAGGCCAGCATTGGGCTCTGCTCAGCAGGGAGCCTGCTTCCTCTGCTCTCTGCCTGCCTCTCTGCCTACTTGTGATCTCTCTCTGTCAAATAAATAAATAAAATCTTTAAAAAAAAGAGTCTAGATTCTGTTTGTTCATTTATTTTGTTTCTCAGATTCCACATATAAGTGAAGTCATATGGTATATTTGTCCTTCTCTGTCTTTTTTCACCTAATATAATATCCTTTAAGTCCATCCATGTTGTCACAAGTGGCAAGATCTCACTTTTCGTTATGAGAGAGTAATATTCCAATGTATATGTAGCACATCTTTATTGATTCATCTATTGATGGGCATTTGAGTTGCTTCCATATCTTGATTATTGTAAATAATGCTGCAAAAAACATAGGGGTGCATGTATCCTTCTGAATTAGTGTTTTTGTTTTCTTTGGCTGAATATCCAGTAGTGGAATTAAAGGATTATGTGGTATTTCTATTTTTAATTTTTTTGAGTAACCTCCTTAATGTTTTCTACACTGGTTGCACCAGTTTATATTCCCAACAGTGCAGGAGTGTTCCCTTTCCTCCACATCTGTAACAACACTTGTCATTTGTTGTCTTTTTGATACTAGCCATTCTGACAGGTGTAAGATGATATTTCACTGTGGTTTTGATTTGCATTTCCCTGATGATTAGTGATGTTGAGCATCTTTTCATGTGTCTGTTGGCCATCTGGATGTCTTCTTTGGAAAAATGTCTATTCAGGTCCTTTGCCCATTTTTTAATTGGATTATTTTTTTGGGTTGAGTTGTGTAAGTTCCTTATATATATTATACAATATATTAAAATATATGGTGTATACATTTATATATTCTTTATATTTAACCCATTATTGGATATATCATTTGCAAATATTTTCTCCCATTCGCTAGGCTGCCTTTGTTTTACTGATAGTTTTCTTTTCTGTGCATAAGCTTTGTATTTCAGCATAGTTCCAATAGTTTATTTTTGATTTTGCTGCCTTTGCTTAACATATTCATACATATGTTGCAAAGAGTGATATCTAGGAGATTGCTGTCTATGTTTTCTTTTAGGAATTTTATATTTTCAGGTCTCATATTTAGGTCTTTAATCCATTTTGAGTTTATTTTTGTATATGGTGGAAACAATTCCAGTTTCAATCTTTTGCATACTGTTGTCCAGTTTTCCCAGCATCATTTGTTGAAAAGACTATTTTCCCTAACGTATATTCTATTTTTTTACTGAAGTATATTTAACATACAATTTTATATTAGTTTTATGTGACAACAAATTGACCCGACAATTCTATACATTACTCAACATTCACCACAATAAGTATAGTCATAATCTATCACCATACAACATAATTACAATATTATTGACTATATTCCCTATGCTATACTTTTCATCTTTGTGACTTATTTACGTTATAACTGGAAGTTTGTACTTCTTTATCTCCTTTGTCTATTTCACCCATACACCCCCATCTCCTCTCTCAATAATTAGTTCTCTGTATTTAAGAGTAAGTTTTTTTTTTTTTTTTTTAAGAATTCCCATATAAGTGAAATGATATGGTATTTGGATATTTGACTTCCTCTGTATGACTTATTTTACTTAGCAAAATACATTCTAATTTTTTTTAAAGATACAATTTATTTGAGAGAGAGAGAGAGAGAAAAAGAGAGAGTGTGAGCGCCCAAGTGTGGGGGCGGCATAAGTAAAGGGAGAGGGGGAGGCGACTCCCTCATGAGCAGGGAGCCCCAGCAGGGCTTGATCCCAGGACACTGATCATGACCCGAGCTGAAAGCAGATGCTTAGCCAACTAAGCCACCCAGATGCCACACCCTGTCTAATTTTTTAAATCATTTCCCCTAACACTATAACTGAGTTAGAGGGTGTACTAAGTATGTATATTTTTGAATAATTGAAACAAATAAATAATACAGAAATTTAAAAATATAAGCTTGGTGAGTTAGAACAGAATAGATGGGGGTGGTGACTGATGCTGGATAGTCTGATATCTGAGAAACTTTAAAATAGGGGTATGGCAGTGAGTATCTGCCCTTTGCACTTTGGACTTAATCCGGATATCAATTTTTATCCTTCCCTAATATATCTCCCATTATGTGTCATTTCTACCTCATTTATCTAATCACCAACACCAATTTTTCAGTCCATTATGTTTCTGAATCAGAGAATTGGGTGGCTGAAAGTCTCAGGTCTGAAATTCCTAGTAACAAGATAAACCGGGACAGAAAACTCAAGCACTTGGTTTTCAAATAATAATTATAATTTTTAAAGGCTTACATCTGCTTCAACAGTAAGAAAAGATTTTGGAAACCATAGTAGAGGCCTTACTTGCCCCCAAAAGAGAGGTAATGATGAAGATAAGAGACACAATAAACTGCTTGAAGAACTCTATTAGTATATTTTTGGGAAAAGTAATTGGCCATTGGCAGGACTGACATTTTTATCACATTTTCTCTTCCCTTCACTTACATTTTTAAAATCCAGCTTTCTGCTCATTGAATTGGAACACTGTCCTATCTAACCTTGTTATTTTACTGAGGTTCACCTGGTGGTTAAATATTTTCAATGCCTTTAACATTCTATAAAATGTGTAATTAAATGATGCTTAGCATTTGACACAATTAACATTTTCTTCACTTTTAAGAATGAGGATAGTCCAAGGGACTAAATATAGTTTTGGTCACAGAATAGAATAACAAAAGCAAATTTCCTCTTCCTTTACTGGCTCAAAAGAGGTAATGTTACTGTTAGGGGGAAGGATGAGTCAAATAAAGTTTTTATGGCAAATGCCTTCTTTTTTTTTCTTGTTGGTCTTTGTAGAAATCAGATTTTCAAAGACTTGCCATTTTACACCAAAAAGTGTAAAAAAGTGGTAGTGGTCGTGAGGGAATGGCAGCAATGAAAGTCAACATGAAGAACAGTGAAACATGAACAGTAACACTTGGTGAATGCTGATGAGAAACAGATATGTCACACAGTAAAGCAATGGAAAAGTCACCATTAGTACCTCGGGGATATTGGAAGTTCCAGCTGTGACAGAAATCTTTCTTAATTCTTGGGTTCACTGCCCACTATAAAATATGTTTACTCAACTGACCAATCCATCAATCATAAATCTACTCAGTGTGCTGGATGTTATGTAGAACCAACCATAAATCAAGCATAAAATAGTACCTACCTACTAAGAGCCCATGGCTTTCTGGGGAGGCGAGACATGATGGCATTTTCTCTAAAGAGGAAGTAAAAATACCCAGTTGCCTTTTTGTGTGCGTGTGTGTGGTCCATGGAATATTCTGGAAAAGAAGCAGAAGAGAAGAGTTCACTAAAAATTGGTAGGAAGTTGGGTTCAGAAACTTGGATGCCTGAAATTAAAAAAAAATAAAAGCTTCAGAAAAATGGTTGACACTCAAGGGGCATACAAGAGGGAAGCAGTGGCCATTCAGTTCTCCCAATGGAATCTCTCTATGAAGGTGTTACCTAATAATGGTTATAATGCTATTAGTAACAATAATGAAATTGTTACAACCTAATTAACTGCTATTATCGAATAAGGTTACGCATTAAGATTTTTTTCAGATTACAGCTGTCTCGAATCTCCATTTGCTAGTAGGGCAGAATTGTCCATGAAACTAAGGATGCTTACTCTGCTCCAGTGCGTCATGGTGAAACAGTGGAGGGCATCGTAAGTCTGCTAGAGGGATGCTTCATTGCAGCTGCTTCTACTCTTAGCAATCAGTGAAGTATTGGTCCAACCGATTTAAAGCTATCTGTTCACTGATATGATGTTCTTTCTGTTCCAAACACTCACAGAAGCCGTGGTGGCGGTTTTCAATGAGAAACATCCAGTTGGCCATTTTTTTTTTTAAGAATTTATTTATTTATTTATTTATTTATTTATTTATTTATTTATTTATTTATTTATTTATTTTGAGGAGGAACAGGATTTTTTTTTTATTGTTACTGAAATTTTTTTTCCCCTAGATTTTATGTATTTATTTGACAGAGAGAAACACAGTCAGAGAGGGAACACAAGCAGGGGGAATGAGAGAGGGAGAAGCAGGCTTCCCGCCGAGCAGGGAGCCCGATATGGGACTCGATCCCCGGTCTCCGGGATCATGACCTGAGCCGAAGGCAGTCGCTTAACCAACTGAGCCACCCAGGTGCCCCGCCCATTTATATTCTTCAGCTTGTCTTCTTGCCCAAAGCTCATCAATTAAATGTAATTGGTCTTCTTCAGATACACAAAAAAATCTGATCATGGTCTTTTCCCCTAGGGTCACTGGGTATCTATGAGTCTTACATTTGTATGGTGATAGGATTCCCCTCAAGTGATTCTTCCTTGAACAAAATATAGTCCAAGGTCACATGCAATCTCTATTTGGACAACTGTCAATGACAACTTGTCTTAAAAACAGAAACATAATATTCAAACCCTGGATTCCTTAACTACAATTTATTGAATGCCCACTATATACTGAATTTGAACTGGACCATAATATCTCATTTAATGTGTGATTCCAGTTTGTAGACACAGGCCATGAAAGTGCTAAAGTAACTTTGCAAACAGAACTATAATTTCCAATTATATTCTTTCTGATTTAAACAGTATGTTCTTTCCTCCATGTCAGAATGCTTCAAGCTGATAGTACACTAAAAACAGTTGGAATTTCTTTCTTTTTTTTTAAAGATTTTATTTATTTATATTTGGGAGGCACATGGGGGGGGGGAGGATGAGCAGGGGGAGGGGCAGACTCCCACTGAGCAGGGAGCCTGAGTTGAAGGCAAATGCTTAACCATCTGAGCCACTCAGGTGCTCTAAAAATCTTTTGGAATTTCTGGCCTAGGATAGAGATCAGTGAAAACATTATTCCTGAATGTGAGTATTTACAGGGTGTGGGTCACTGAAATATTCTCTAAAGGACATCATGTTTCTTTTTTAATTTTAGGAGAGAAAATATTCTAGATAGAGCTGGATGCTTAGTGCTGGGAAGTATTTGGGACTAACATGACACATACTCTCAAAAAATATATGTATGTGGTGGTGCCTGGGTGGCTCAGTTGGTTAAGCGACTGCCTTCAGCTCAGGTCGTGATCCCGGAGACCCGAGATCGAGCCCCACATCGGGCTCCCTGTCGGCGGGAAGCCTGCTTCTCCCTCTCTCATTCCCTCTGCTTGTGTTCCCTCTCTGGCTGTGTTTCTCTCTGTCAAATAAATAAAATATTAAAAAATATATATATATATGGAAAACCAACAATACACACAAATGTAGTAAGGTCCCCAAATACCTACTGATTTGGTAAACATTGATTCAATGTCCACCAGATACCAGACACTGAAAGAAGTGATACAAAGGCATGATCCTTGTTCTCAGAAAACAATACAGTGGCAAAGGTGAATCTTTGAATCATCTCAGCAAAGAAAGAAAATGACAACTTGAGATGACCACATAACCAGCTATCTTGGCAAACAGTCCTTACACACCAGTTTACTATCATTACTAAATGATTAGGAAAAAGTAGCACCCTTCTAGAAAATGATTCATACTGTCTCCTTTCTCTGAAATACTCTCTGCCTATAGTTCATTTCCTAATTCTCTGAGCAAAGCTAAATAATCAGAATAAAATTTCTATAATATCCTACCATTTCATTGATCCATCCTAGGTACTCCTAATATTAGACTTCATCTTATCCCCTCAAGGACATCACTATGGTAATTCACTCTCACTCAAAGCCATTAATAATTTTTCTTTATTTTTTCCTGACTTAATTAATTAATTAATTTTATTTATTTGACAGAAAGAGAGAGAGAGAGCGCACCAGCAAGGGGGAATGGCAGGCCGAGCGAGAGGGAGAAGCAGGCTCCCCACTAAGCAGCGAGTCAGACATGGGGCTCAATCCCATGACCCTGGGATCATGACCTGAGCTGAAGACAGATGCTTAACGAACTGAACCACCCAGGTGACCCCTGATTTAATTTAGCCCAGTTTTAGGTTCTGAGAAGGGTAAGAGATTTCCCAAATATTCCCTGGCCCCACCCATGCAGTGCCCCCATTATTAACATCACTCCCCAGAATGGTACATTCGTTAAACTGATTAACCTATGTTGACATATAATAGCCCAAACTCCATAAACTACTTAAGAACTTACTCTTGGTGTTTATATTCTATGGGTTGTGACAAATATTATAATGATGTGTATCTATTATTATAATAATTTACACAGGGTTTACTCTCATCTAAAAATCTGTGTTATGCCTATTCATCCTTCCTCTACCCCAATCCTTGACAACAACTGACCAATTTGTACTGTCTTCACAGTTTTGTCTTTTCCAGAAGTCATATTGTTGGATTATACAGATTGAGGCCTTTTCAGATTGGCTTCTTTCATTTAGTAATATGCATTTAAATTTCCATTAATGAAAGGTAAAGGAAATCTACCTTACTGGGAGCATTAGAATACAGGAGTAGTTGAAAGTAGTCCTAATTATTTCCTAATTTCCCACCCCTATAGTAAGGGTAGAATTATCTCATCACATGGACATTTTCCTCTTGTGAAGTATATATATCTTATAGCAGATATGACTCCCTGAAGTAGAGATATAATTTCACTGAGGATTATAAATTCAGTCAATAAATTATTTTTCTAGAGAAGTCTAGATAGCCAGTAGAAATTTACTCTCAGAACAATCAACATGTCATTTTGACCATTTCTTCTATTCCAATAGTAAAGCTGATGTTAGATATTAGAATATTGTTATCATAAATGTCCCTGGTTTTATATTTAATATTTTAATTCCCAAGTTTGAACACGTCAACAGTATTTTAAATTTTTACTTACTATTTCCAAGTGACTGTCATTATTTACCAGGTGTTATGAGTAACACCTACTATGAACTGCCATGAAAACCGCTTAAGAAATTATTTTGAGTTTTTTGGGGTTGGGCCACAAAGCCTAATCAATTGTAATATCTAACAAATAATATTCAGTGTTTAATGAATCCCAGGTTAAAACACTACAATCAAATTTCATTGCTTACAAAATGATAAGCATTTTTTCTGAAGGCACGGGACCTTGCAGGGAGTCTGGGTAAGAGCAAGGTGCTGGATCCACAACGGAGCTCAGCTCAGGTTTGTGGACTAGTCCCCCAGGAAGGTACACCTTCTCTTTCTCTGAGACACATTTGTGGAAGAAATTTATTTAGGTCTGAGACAAGAATAAACCAACTAAATTGAGGCAAAAGAAAAAAAGATCAGTTATAATTTGGTATGACTCCTAGGCATATCCCTTGAGGAAGAAATAAGTATTTTTAAGGAGAATGGGGTCACTTCCCCTGTGAAGGGCTCTAGTTCCCAGGTCTGACTGGATCTTTGAAAATGGACTCAACTTACTTACTAAAACTTCACTTTAGAAGTGAAAACAAACAAAGCTTGCCTGTCCTTTCTTAATTCTAGTTCTTTAATCAGGACTGAGCCTTGCTTGGGCTGTGCCTCAAAAAAGGGATTTCACTGGTCCACTTTACCAACAGGAGTCAACACTCCTAATCAGCATTTCACTTAATCTAGCTCATTAAACATTCAAGGCAATCAGAAGGTTAAATTACACAGAATAAACACCAGCGACTGGTGTACGTGTAAGAGGAGGAGGGGTGTCCCTGGAGGGCAGAGAGTGGCAGGGCTGGTAATTTTGTGAATTGTATCATTAATAAAATATATTTTATTCTATTTGATGCTGACTTTGGGAAGGTTCCTGTGTGATGATTACATTTTTAAGCAGGCGATTTTTTTTATGGCTTTACCCAAGGCTAAAGGGAAATCTAATACAAAATTTAGAAAGACTTTGCTGAAATGCCCATTAAAATTTTATTTGTGTCCTTTTAGGAGTTTTTAAGAGCTGTAAATTCAAAACTGCCCACGACAGAAAAAATAGAACTTTAACAATTGTGTAACTCATGATGGGGACCCTATCAAAGTGTGAAAG
Source organism: Spilogale gracilis (assembly GCA_004023965.1). Classification (NCBI taxonomy): domain Eukaryota; kingdom Metazoa; phylum Chordata; class Mammalia; order Carnivora; family Mephitidae; genus Spilogale; species Spilogale gracilis. Next base: position 20,613 of record PITA01007781.1, on the reverse strand, counting down.
TTCTATAATTTCAATTCAAAAAAAACTTTAGAAGCTTTTATTTTCCTGATTAATAATATTTAAAGAAAGTTTATGTTTAGGGTGAGAGAAACATCTTAACGACTATTAGAGTTTTTCAAGTTAATTGAAAGACAAATTTACGTATATCATCTTTTTATATATTACAAAGCTAGAAAAGTGCTTTGCCATTAATTAATTATGAAGTCTTTAACGTGCATAATTATAGCTTTATGAACATCAATCCCTTTTATTTTTATGAAAGATGCAGAAAACTGTATGCTCTACAACATTTGAGAGAAGATAAACTTGGCAACATTCAGAGAAAAGTATTGCTTCTATCTCCTAGCATGCAATAGATCATAAGGATTAATTGAAAGAAAAAGGATAGAAATTGGACAGCTTCCCTGTGTTTCTGGAATCAAACCTCCATAAGCAAAGTTACTATTTTAATTTCAATCAATCATGAAACAGCCACACATTGGTTTATATTTCTTAAGCCAACATTTAATGAGCTCCTTCCTGCTCTGAACACTATACACGAAGTTGACTTAGGTAAGATCTGATCTCTCATTGGCCAAATGTAATCTATGGGAGAAATAAACAATATTTGTTCACAAATATCTACAATATCCCACACAAAGCAACCAAAAGGCAAAACTCAAAAAGCATCCCTGGTAGAAAGGCAGACCTATGTCAGATGTTAGTGTGATGGCTGAGAGTATGGGCTCTAGAATCATAATACCTGGGTTCATATATTAATCTTCCATCACCTTGTCTGGTAATTATCATCTTTTGTTTTAGTTTCCTTGCCTGAAAATTTGGGAAAAAATGATTTTACTTAAGTGGATGGCTGTGATGATTAAGTGAGATACTATGAATATAGCTTTTAATCTAAAGGCTGACATATTATAAATTCTCAATACATAAAGGTTACTGTAATTATTCAACACTTAAAATTATTTCAGATCTATCTTCCATTGGTTAGAAAAATTAATATGTTGCCATAAATATCTATTTATTTTAAATGTGTGAATAGAATAAACAAACATATATCCATAAATGGAACTGAGAAAGGTGAAGACGACAAATAAATAGATAAATAGATACTTATTCTGTTAGTAACCTGAATACTATTCAGTATTCTGAATAGTAGGAGGGGTTAAGTTCCAAAATGAAAAATGAAGAAGGAAATTAGAGAGGTTGAAAGATTTCAGTTATAAATAAGATGATTATAGAAGTCCTCATTGATAATACATTTAAATAAAACTTTGAAGGAGGAAAAGAAACAAGGCACACAACTATCTGAGGAAGACATTCTAGGAAATAGGAACATCGTATCAGAAAATTATAACTGTGTATAAAATGTGGGACACACACACACACACACACACACACACACAGAGCAAGAAGGCCAGGGTGGCTAGAACAGAATAAATATACAGCGGTGGTAGGAGATGACATTTTAGAAGTAATAGATAGGCTCTTGAAGTATTTCTGACCTCTACTTTAAAGTGGGTGGAATGCCTTTAGAGGGTCTGCAGCAGAGAAGTAAAGGAATCTAGCCTATTTGGTTTCATGCTGAGGTCTGGCAAAGAGAAAAAATGATGACAAGTCATAAAGGTATACCAGTAATTCAGGAAAGAGCAAATGATGCTTTGGCAGGGGGCTTATAGTAGGGATTGTTATAACGGAGGATTCTGAATATATATTGTGGTGGAGACAGGAGGTTTTCCTAACCAATTTCCTGACGGATTTTCCTAAGCTACTTGAAGCGTGCACACTTGCCACTAACTAAGGAGAATGTGGGTGGGTGGAGTATATTTAGAGAGGAAGGTCATACACTCAATTTGAAATGCCTTTTTACTAATGGGTGTGCTGAGGGTAATAGTTGGTGGATGGAATTACAAGTCTGGATTCATAGGAGAAGACCAGGCTGCCCCCCAAATTGAGGACACATCAGCATACAGATGCTATTTAAAGCTAGGCTACTGGATAAGATCGCAAAATGAGAAATGTAAACACAAAAGGGTAGAATCCAAAGAGTTAGTCCTAGATTACTTAGAAGGCAAGGACATGAGGGGAAACAGAAGAAACCAAGAAGTAGCCCCCAGTGAAGGAGAAGAAAAAATAGAGTATGATATCCTTCAAGTCAAGTAGAGGAAATACTTCCAAGAGGAAGGAGTGATTGATTATGCAAAGTATTCGTGTTACTTCAAGTAAGATAACTAAGAATTATTCATCAAACCTACCAACACGGAGGGCTTATGTGAATTTGATAAGAGTGATTTCTGTAAAGTGTTACCGGTGAAAGCCCTACTGACATGAACCCAGGGGAAATGGGAACGTAACTGACTGCAATGAGGATGTCTCTTTATACAAGTTCTCTTGTAAAGGGGAAGATTGAAATGATTGCTGAAAGGGATGTTGAGTTAAGAGAATGAAAGCAGGTGTGACTGGGAGTGGGAATTATACATTAAGACAGGAAGTTATGAATTAGGTTTCTGGTTCCACTTTTAAGAAGCCTGGAGACTGCCACTCTATTCTAACAACAAGTATAACTCTGAACAGACAGAAAAATCAAAACTCATCTAGGATCTATAAAAGAGGAGGACACCAGATAAACCACTGCACCCAATACTGGAGAGACAGGCAAATACAGAAAATAACAACTCACTGGAGAAGAGAGTCATGCAGGAAAACCACTGTAGGAACCAAAACCAGTGTAGAGAAACCTCAAAATGTAACTGAAAAACCAGAGGCTTAGTATGGACAATCTGAGAGTTAAAAACTCTAGCAGGGACCTAGTCCTAAGGAGGGTCCCAAAATACTGTGAAGTTTACCTACAGGAACTCACCCAGATTCCCACAGTAAATAATAAAGAAACAGCCCCTCAAGCATCTGTCAGGGAGGAGAAAAAGAGTCATTTTGAAATAAGAGCACTCTTCTTCTTAACAAGTTTCCCTCAAGAGAAACTAACCAGAACCTAACCTGCTAGTATTTTATCAGGGCCTAATTGATCTGGGGGAAGGGAAATACCCAACTCCAGCCCACTCTAGCCATCCTTTCCTACCTGAGGGGAGAGAAAATAAACGGAGACACAATCATCAAGTCCAGAGTCATAGCCTTACTAAGAGACTGAGACCTCTCATAAAGCTTCCTTGCCCCTCACTTCACCACCACATTACTAAAGTCCTACTTTCAGCAGTTTCTTTCACCCAGTACATTATGTCTGGCTTGTACCAAAAAAAAAAAAATTACAAGACATACTCAAATGAAACCCCCCCCCAAAAAAAACGCCAACAAAACCAAACAAAAGCAAACCCCCACAATTTGAAGAGACAGAACAATCCTGAGAACCAGACATGGCAGGTATGTTGGAAGTGTGAGATGAGGAATTTGAAACAACTATGCTAAGGGCTAGAATGGCTAAAGTAGACAACATGCAAGAACAGATGGGCAATGTGTGCTGAGATGCAGAAATTCTAAGAACTAAAAGGAAATTCTAGAGACAAAAAAATTACCAGAACAGAAATAAAGAATGTCTTTGAAAGGCTTAGAAGCAGAGAAGAGGAGAGAATCTATGAGCTTGAAGATATCTCAATAGAAATTTCAAAAACTGAAAAGCAAAAAGAACAAGGACTAGAAAATGAAACAAAACAGAACAGAATATCCGAGAACTGTGGGACAACTACAAAAGGTGGAACATTCACACAGTGGGAGCATAGAAGAAGAAGGAAGAGAAAAAGGAAAAGAAGAAATGTTTGAAATAATAATGACTGAGAAATATCCCAAATTAATGTCAGACAGCAAACCAGAGATCCAGGGAGCTCAGAGAACACCAACCAGGATGAATGCTAAATGCAAAAAGCAAAACACCACTACTACCAATAGCAACAAATTCTACACCTAAATCTGTAATTTTCAAATTACAAAAAAAACCCAAACAAACAAAAAACAAAACAAAACAAAACAAAACAAAAAAACAAAGCTAAAGAAAAAAGTCCTGAAAGAAGCTAGAGGGAAGAAAACAAACAAACACTTTACCCATTTAGGAACGAAGATAAATATATCTTTCTCCTCAGAAACCATGCAAGCAAGAAGAGACTATTTGTAAAATTATTAAAAAATGTAAAAGAGGGGGGAAAACCGCACCAACCTAGAATTCTGTATCCTACAAAATTATCCTTAAAAAGTGAAATGGAAGTTTATCTCAGATAAAAAAAATGAGGGAATTTGTTGTCAGTAACATGCCTTGCAAGAAATGTTAGAAGTACTCATTTATTTATATAAAGTATATAAAACTTGAACCAACATAAAGAAAGGAAGGGCCCCAAGGAAGGGTTAAGAGTAAAGGAGAAAACTTACTTTTCTTATTCTTAATTGATCTAATAGTTAAGATTTTGTTCAAAATAACAACAGTAACAATATACTCCAGGTGTGCTTACATATGCATCATATCTATATCCTTACATATATAATATATATAAATAAAAATGAAATGGCAAAAGTGATACAAGAGGAGGAAAAAAGAATTAGGATTGTTTTGGTATTATATGGTATTCACATTACCTGTGAAGTGATATAGTATTTTATTTATTTTACTTTTAATTTAATTTAAATACTGGTACAATTAACATATAGTGTTATATTACTGTCAGGCGTGCAACATAGCAATTCAGTGACTCCATATGTCATCCAGTCCTCATCAGGACAAATCCCAATCACCTATTTCACTATTTCACTCATCCCCCCAACCCCTTCCCCTGTGGTAACCATCAGTTTGTTCTCCATATTTAAGAGTCTGCGTCTTTGTTCCCTCCCTTTTTTCTGTTTTGCTCTTTTTTTTTTTTTTTAAGATTTTATTTATTTGACAGAGAGAAACACAGCCAGAGAGGGAACACAAGCAGGGGGAGTGAGAGAGGGAGAAGCAGGCCTCCCGCCGAGCAGGGAGCCCGATGTGGGGCTCGATCCCTGGTCTCCGGGATCATGACCTGAGCCAAAGGCAGTCGCTTAACCAACTGAGCCACCCAGGCGCCCTGCTCTTTTGTTTTGTTTCTTAAATTCTACATATGAATGAGATCATACAGCATTTGTCTTTCTTTGACTTATTTTGCTTAGCATGATGCTCTCTAGCTCTGTCCATGTTGTTGCAAATGACAACATTTCATTCTTTTTTGCTGCTGGATAATATTCTATTGTCTATATATACCACTTCTTCTTTATCCATTCATCTGGTGGGATATTATTTGAAATGGGTTCCAATTATTTGTAATGTATATTGTAAACTCTAAGGCAGTTACTAAAAAAAAGAGTTTTTTAAAAAAGGAAGCATAACTGATATGCTAAGAAAGGAGAGAAAATGGAAACATAAAATGTTCAATTAAAATCACAGGAGACAGAAAAAGAGTAAGAGATAGAAATAAAGAACATGGGCCACCAAACAGTAATGAATATAGTAGATATTAATCCAACAATATTAGTAATCATTGTGAACACCAGTGGTAAAAATGCACCTATTAAAAGACAGGGATTATGATATAACAGGTTCAATTTTCCAACAATCCTTAGTGCATATGCACCTAACAACAGAGCATCAAACTACATGTGGCAAAAACAGATAAAACCACGAAGAGAAATAGATAAATTCACTACTATCACTGGAGATGTCAACACTGCTCTATCAGAAATGGACAAATCCAGCAGGTAGATAGTCAGTTAGGATGTAGTTGAATTCATCAACCCCAGTCATCCACTGGGTATGACATTTATATACTACTCTATCCAATAATACACATCTTTTCCAATTCATATGGAACATTCACCAATGTAGATGACATTGCAGGCCATAAAACCTACACCTTAAAAATTTTAAAAGAAATCATACAATATTTGTTCTCAAATCATAATGAAATTAAAGTAGAAATCCATCAGAGAAAGATAACTGAAAAATCAACACACTTCTAAATAAGACATGGGTTAAAATCAAATCAGAGAAATTTTAAAAATATTTTGAACTACAGGAAACTGAAAGCACAATTTACCAAAACCTGTGCCATGTAGTGAACACATTGCTTAGATGAAAATTTGTATCACTGGGTGCATATATTAGAAAAAAGATCTAGGGGTGCCTGGGTGGCTCAGTTGGTTGGACGACTGCCTTCGACTCAGGTCATGATTCTGGAGACCTGGGATCGAGCCCCACATCAGGCTCCCTGCTCTGCGGGAAGCCTGCTTCTCCCTCTCTCCCCTTGCTTGTGTTTCCTCTCTGGCTGTGTTTCTCTCTGTCAAATAAATAAATAAAATCTTTAAAAAAAGAAAAAAAAAAGAAAAAAGATCTAAAACCAATCATTCAAGCTTCCACATTAGGAAACTAGAAAAAGAGTATCAAATTAAATCCAGAGCAAGCAAAAGAAAATAAGTAAGAATTAATGATGAAATCAATGAGATTAAAAATAGGAACTCAATAGCAAAATCAATGAAACTAAAAGCCAGCCCTTAAAAATATCAATAAAATCCCTAAGCCCCTAGCCAGAGTAATGAAAAAAAAATGGAGGACACAAGCTACTAATATCAGAAAGGAAAGAGGGAACATCAGTACACATTCCATGGAAATTATGAGAATAATGAAGAAATACTATGAACAACTTTATGCCCATAAATTTAATAACTTAAAATGAGCCAATTTCTTGAAAGACCCAATTTGCAAAAACTCACACTAGACACACTAAACAATTTAATTAGGCCCATATTTGTTAAAGAAATTGGATCAACAATTAATAACTTTCCCAAAGGCAAAAGATGGATTTACTAGTGAATTCTACCAAATATTTAAGGACACAATTATGCCAATACTCTACAATCTTTTTCAGAGCATAGAAAGAGAGAATACTTCCTAACTCATTCTATGAGGGCAACATTATTCTAGTAAAAACAAAGAAAACTACAAACCAATGTCTTTGATGAATACAGATATAAAAAGCCTCACTAGGAACCCCTGGTTAGGCGCTTCTGCCTTGCCTCTGTTGTTTTGCACAGCTTGTTGACCTCAACCTTCTTACAAATGTTTATCCTTCTACCCGACAAAATGGTGAAACTGGAATTCTCCATCTCTCTGCTCTGTGGGCTGCAGCGTGACACCACGACCTCAGAGCTGTGTGTCTCCAGAATATTTAAAGAAGGAAGGAGGGAAGGAGATAAGAGAGAAGGAAGAAAAAAGAAAAGAAAAACTAGTAACTTCTCAAGGCAGTGACCATTTCTTCTCCATTATTGGAATCCCAGCACCTGATATACAGTCTAGAAGAGAGGAGAAATCTGGACACAGACCCACAGGGAGAATGCCATGTGAATGTGAAGGTAGGAGCTGGGTGAAGTTCTACAAGCCAAGGATCACCAGAGATTGCCATGGAAGAGTCTTCCTCTCATCCCCCAGAAGGAACCTACCCTCTTGACATCGTGATTCCCACCCTAGCCTCCAGAACTACAAGATGATACATTTCTGTTTAAGCCACACAGTTTGTGGTGCTTTGACAAAACATCCCTAACAAAGGAATAGGAATGGTTTGTACATCTGTAAACAATTGTAGGAGGAGGAGAAAGAGGAAAAGAAGAAAGGGAAAGGAGGAGGAGGAGGAGGGAATGGGAACAAGATAGGGGGAGGTGGGGAAGAAATAATGACAGAGGCAGTGTGGCCCTCAAAGCCTAAATAATAAGTTCTTTGGTCCTTTACAGATAAAGCTGTTGACACTGAAAGTTTAGAGATCTAGTCCATAGAACTTATGAAGAAATGGCAGCTTCCAGAAATAAAGTCTCACATAACCACATTCATACATATGGTATGAACTGGTGTAGCTATACCTAAAACCAGGCTATCTGATTCCAAGTCTATGTTTTAAATAGCACCCTATACTGACTACTGCACTTTCAGAAATCATTTTGTCAGTTCCCCTTTGTTTAAGTTAAAGTACCAAAATGCTACTAAAATGGTGTTTTCATCAATTATTTCCCCCTCCTGGCAACCTGAGGCCTTTACAGAAACATGCCATAATTCATAATTTTTTGAGCAAAGTGCCCCACTATGAACCATATTTCCTTGTTTTTGCTTTTGGGTCTTGCCCTCCAGCATCTCACTTTCTGTGATACTGGTTTTCAAACTATAATTAAAACATAATTAAAGATTAAAAAAAGCCTCATTAAAATATTATCGAAATATTAAACCCAACATTATGGAAAAAAGATATACAACATGACCAAACTTTTCTCATGACCGACTTTACCTTAACTATGCAAGGCTGGTTTAACATTCAAAAAACAATATAATCCATCATATCAACAGGCTATAGAAGAAAACTCACATGATTATATCAATAGATGTAGAAAAGCATTTGGTAAAATTCAACACCCATTCATAATAAAACCTCTCTGTAATCTAACAATAGAATTGAACTTTCTTAACTTGATAAAGCATTTCTACAAAAACCCCACTGCAAACATCATGGTTAATGGTGAGAACCTCAAATCTTTCCACTAACATCAGGTATAAGTCAAGGGTATCCCTTCTTACCCCTCCTTTTCAACGTGTTACTAGAAGCTCTTGCCAATGTAATAAGGCAATAAAAGAAAATAAAAAGAATAAAAATCTAAATAGAAAAAAAATTAAAAAGTCCTTGTTTACAAATGGCAATCATTTATTTAAGAAATCTGAAAGAACTGACAAATGGAATAATAATAATAAAAAAACCTCCCAGAACTGATAAACTATTATAGCAAAGTCACAAACTAAACAACTAATATACAAAAGTTAATTGCTTTCTTATATGCCACCAACTAACAAGTTAAGGCTGAAACTGAAAACATGATATCATTGGGGCACTTGGCTGACTTAGTCAGTTAAGCATCTGACTTCTGGTTTTGGTTCAGGTCACGATGTCAGGGTTATGAGACTGAGCCCCACATCTGGCTCCATACTAATGAAGGAGTCTTCTTGAAAATTCTCTCCCTCTACTCCTCTCCCAATTCTCTCTCTCAAATAAATAAATAAATCTTTAAAAAATGATACATTTCTATTAGCATCCAAAAATCAAATTCTCCTGGATAAATCTAACAAAATATGTATAAGAGCTGTATGAGGAGAACTACAACACTCTGATAAATGAAATCAAAGAGTAGCTTAATAACTGGAGAGATAATTCCATGTTTATGAATGGAAATACCCTAATCATAAAGATGTCTCTACTTCCTACATTGATCTATATATTCAATACAATCCTAACCAAAATTTCATCAAGTTACTAATAGATATTGACAAACTTATTCTGAAGTTTATATGGAGTGGCAAAAGACCAAGGATAGCCCACACAAGATTTAAGGAGAAGAACTAAGCTTTGGAGGATCTGTGAAAATGGAACAAAGGCACTACAATGGAGTAAAGACTTTTGAACAAATGGTTCTGGAACAACTAGACATCGACATGCAAGACAAAAACAAAACAAAAGCAAAAGTAAACTCAGACCTTACACTCTTTAAAAAATTAACTCAAATGGATCATAGACCTATATGTGAAATGAAAAACTATAAAACTCATGGAAGATAACAGGTGAAAACCTAGATGATCTTGGGTATAGCAATGGCTTTTTAGATACAACACAAAAGGCACAATCCATGAAAGAAAGAACTGATGAGCAGGACTTCATTAAAATTAAAAACTACTCTGTGGAAGTGTTAAGAGAATGAGAAGATGAGCCACAGACCAGACAAAAATATTTGCAAAACACACATCTGATAAAAGATTGCCATGCAAAATATATGAAGAATTCTTAAAACTCCACAATAAGAAAGCAAAAAAAACCAACAAAACAACAAAAAACAAAAAACAAACAAACAAAAACTTGATTAGAATATGGGCCAAAGTCCTTTACAAATATTTCATCAAAGAATATATACAGATGTCAAATAAGCATGTAAACTGTGCTCTATATCACATGTCATCAGGAAATACAAATTAAAACAGTAAGATACCACTACACATGTATTAGAATGGTCACAATCTGGAACACTGAGAACACCAAATGCTTGTGAAGATGTGGAGCGACAGGAACTACCATATATTGTTGCTGGGATGCACAATGGTATAATGACTTTGGAAGACAGTTTCACATTTCTTACAAAACTAATCACTTACTTATTATAAGACCCAGCGGTCATACTCTTTGGTGTTTACCCAAAGATGTTGAAAACTCCATGCAAAAAACTACATAAACATGGGTGTCAATAGCAGCTTTATTCATAATTGCTAAAACCTGGAAACAACCGAGATATAGGTGAATGGATAGGGACACCTAGCTGGTTCAGTTGGTTAAGTGTCTGCTTTTAACTCAGGTCATGATCCCAGGGTCCTGGGATGGAGTTCCGCATCAGGCTCCTTGCTCAACAGGAAGCCTGTTTCTCCCTCTGCCTGCTGCTCCTCCCACTCCAGCTTGTGTTCTCTCTCTCTGACAAATAAATAAAATCTTAAAAAAAATAAATGAATGGATAAATACATTGTGATACATCCAGACAATGAACTATTATTATTCAGTGCCTAACAAAATGGGTTGTCAAACCATGAAAAAATATGGAGGAAACTTAGATGCATATATATATTTTAAAGATTCTATTTATTTATTGGACATAGAGAAACACAGTTAAGAGAGGGAACACAAGCAAGGGGAGTGAGAAAGGGAGAAGCAGGCTTCCTGTCAAGCAGTGAGCCCAATGTGGGACTCGATTTCGGGACTCCAGGATCATGACCCAAGCTGAAGGCAGTCGTCCAACCAACTGAGCCACCCAGGCACTCCTTAGATGCATATTACAAGTAAAATGAGTCAATCTGAAAAGGTTAAATGTTATATAATTCTAACCATATAACATTCTGTAAATGGCGAAATTACTGAAACAAAGGGTCATTGGTAAATAAATCAGTGGTTGCCAGGGGTTGAGGAGAGGGAGGGATGAAGAGGAGGAGCTCAGAGGATTTCTAGAGCAGTGAAAATACTCGTGTGGTATCATTATGGTGGTGACTTGATATATACATTCGTTGAAGCTGCAGAATGTTCAGGCACCATGAGTAAATTGTAATGCAAACTGCACTCTTAGTGGTGATAACGTGTCAGTGTTGTTTCATTGGTTGCAACAAGAGCACCACTCTGGAGTGATGTTGATAATGTGGGAGGCTGTGTATCTGTTGGGACGGGGGTGAATCTGTGTCTTCACATTGATTTTTTGGTGAAACTTAAACTTATCTAAAAAGAAGAGAGGTTAAAAAGAAATAGAAAAAATATACAGTGTTACTAATAAACATAAGACAGCTAGAGAGGCAATATTAATATCAATAAGGCAGATGTCAACTTAAAGAGTATTATAGAAGTAGGGAATTTCATAATGATGAATATGTCATTTTTTTCAGCCATATACATACATACCTATCATAATTATGATAAGGTATATGGCCAATAGTAGTTTTAAAATACATGATGTGACTACTGACTAATCTGCACGTTCAGTAGGAAATTTTAACACCCCTAAGTAACTGACAGAACAACAGGACAAAGAATTAGTATGCCTATAAATGTTCTGAACAACATTATACACATCCTTGGGCTAATTATAATTTCTAGAACACTAGACTAGAATACATATTCTATTCAAGTATACTTTGTACATTCACCAAAATAGACCATACTCCAGACTGTAAAAAAATTTTTGATATGGCAAAAGTTTTGAATGTTTCAGTATAGCTAAAAGACTGAGATTTTATAGACAATGTCCTCTGTTCATAATGAAATCAAATTATAAATTAGTAATATTATCTATATAACCCCAAAGGGCCAAAGGATAAATAAATCACAGAGATATTAGGAATTACTTTTTATCTAATGATAATGAAAAGATAAAAGATCAAAATGAGTAGAATTAAGTGTAGTGTAAACTTGATAACATCAAATGCTTATATTTGAAAACAGAAAAAACCTATTATCAATGATCCATAGGTACACCTTAAGAAGCTAGAAGAGCAAGGTAAATATAATGTAATTAGAGACAAGGACATAATAAAAATTAGAGCAAGTATCCATTAAATATAAAACAAAAATATAATAGAAAAAATAAAGCTAAAAAGTTGTGGGTTTTTTGGAAGTATTAATGGAATTGATATATCCCTAGGTAGACTGCTGTGTGTGTGTGTGTGTGTGTGTCTGTGTGTGTGTGTGTGTGTTTGTGTAGAGAGAAAGAAAAAAAAGAGACATAAATTACCAATGAACTATATCAGAGTAGATGTACAGATATTAAGTGGTACTAAGAGAATGTTGTGAACAATTTTATGCTACTAAATCTGAGAACTCAGACAAAATGGGTAAATTCCTTGAAATTTAAAACCTCCCCAAAATGGTATGAGATAAAACAAAATCTGAAGACTCATATACCCCTTAAAATAATTCAAATTTTATCAAAAGTTGTTCCACAAAGAAAATTCCAGGTCCAGATTGTTTCGGTGATGAATTTTGCTAAATATTTAAGAATGTAATACTATCAATCTTACACAAATATTTTGAGAAAGTAGAGTAGGAAATACCAACTTCTTTTATTAGGTCAGAAAAATAATGCTATCAAAGCCTGCCAAAGATATTCCAAAAATAATCATGTTACATATAAATATTCCCCATGAACATAGACACCAAATTTTAAGAACTATATTTGCAAATAAAATCCAGCAATACAAAAAATGACAAAATACATAAAATGAGCAAACAAGGCTTATTTTCAGAAAAGCAAAATTGCTTTAACATTCAACAAACAACCAACATGTAATTTGACATATTAATAGGATAAAAAAAATTATACTACCATCTCATTAGATATAGAATGGTATCTGCCACGATCCAAAACTTATTCCAGTAAAATCTTTCAGCAAACTGGGAATAGGAGAAAGCTTCCTCATTCTGACACAGGGCATCTATAAAAAAGCCCACATCAGGATAAGGATGAAACACTGAGTCCATTATCTCCATGGTGTCCACTCCCACTAATTTTATTCTGCATTGAACTGGCTATCTGAGTCAATGAAATAGGGTAAGCTAGGAAAATAAAAGACATCTATTGGACAGAAGAAAATTTTGCTTTATTCTCAGATAACTTCATCATCCCCCCCCTCAAATCCAAAAGAATCTACAAGAACTACTAGAAATAAGTAAATTTATTCAAGTCATAAGATAAAATGTTAATATACAAAAGTCAATTGTATTTCTACATGCTAGTAACAAACTTTGAAATTTAACTTAAAAATAATGTTTAAAGTAACATAAAAACCCAACAGACTTAAGAATACATTTTAAAAGTATAAGTGCAAGACTTTTACACAAAAAGCTATAAAACATTACTGAATGAAACTAAATGGACTTAGGTACCAACAGCATTTTTCACAGAAAAATAAACAATCCTAAAATTTGTATGGAAACACAGAAGACCTCTACTGGCCAAAGTAATCTTGAAAAAGAAAAATAAAACTGGAGATACCACAGTTCTAGATTTCAAGTTATATCAGAAAATAGTATTAATTAAAACAGTATGGTACTGGCATAAAAACAGATATATAGATCAACAGAAAATAACATAAAACCTGGAAATAAACCCACAATTATATGGTATGTTCAGTTAATCTTCAATAAAACAGGAAAGAATATACAATTAGGAAAAGTCTCTTCAATAAATGGTGCTAGGAAAATTGGATGACCACATGCAAAATAATTAAACTGGTCCACTTTCTTTCACCACATATAAATGTAAGCTCAAATAGATTAAAGATCTAAATGTGAGACCTGAAATTATAAGAGTCCTTAAAGAAAGCACAGACAATAACATCTCTGACATTGGCCATAGCAACATTTTTCTAGATAAATCTCCTGAGGCAAGGGAAACAAAAGTAAAAATAAATTATTGGAACTACATCAAGATAAAAGGTTTATGCACAGCAAAGGAAACAATCCACAAAACTATAAGGTAACCTACAGAATGGGAGAAGATATTTGCCAAAGACATATCTGATAAAGGGTTAGTATCCAAAATATATAAAGAACCTATAAAATTCAATGCCCCCAAACCCAAATAATCCAATTAAAAATGGGCAGAAGACACGAATAGGTATTTCTCCAAAGAAGACACCCAGATGGCCAACAGATACATGAAAAGATTCTCATCATCAGGGAAATGCAAATAAAAACTGCAATGAGCTATCCCCTCACATCTGTCAGAATGGTGAAAATCAACAACACAAGAAACAACGGGTGTTGGCAAGCATGTGCAGAAAAAAGAACACTATGCATTGCTCATGGGAATGCAAGTTGGTACAGCCAGTGTGGAAAACAGTATAGAAGTTCCTCAAAAGGAAAAAAAAAAGTTAAAAACAGAACTACTCTATGATCCAGAATTACTGATTATTTACCCAAAGAATACAAAAATATAAATTCAATGGGATACATGCATCCTAGTATTATAGCAGCATGATCTACAATAGACAAATATGGAAACAGCACAATTATCCCCTGGTAGAGGAATGGATAAAGAAGAAGTAGTATGTGAAAGATAAACTAGAAATAGATAAAATACCTCAACGTGAGGCAGAAATCTATCAAAATCCTAGAGGAGAACATAGGCAGTAACCTCTTTGACATTAGCCATAGCAACTTCTTTCAAGGCATGTCTCCAAAGGCAAAGGAAACAAAAGCAAAAATGAACTTTCGGGACTTTCATCAAAAGAAAAACGTCTGCACAGCAAAGGAAACAAGTCAACAAAACAAAGAGGCAACCCACGGAATGGGAGAAGATATTCACAAATGACGCTACAGACAAAGGGCTGATATCCAAGATCTATCAAGAACTCAAACTCAACACCCAAAAAGAAGATGATCACATCAAAAAATGGGCAGGAGACATGAAGAGGCACTTCTCCAAAGAATACAAACAAATGGGGCTAACAGACACATGAAAAAATGTTCGTCATCACTAGCTATCAGGGAAATTCAAATCAAAACCACATTGAGATATTATCTTACACAAGTCAGAATGGCCAAAATTAACAAGATGAAACAACAACTATTGGAGAGGCTGTGGAAAAAGGGCAACCCTCTTATACTGCTGGTGGGAAGGCAAGTTGGTGTAGCTGCTTTGAAAAACAATGTGGAGATTCCTTGAAAAATTAAAAATAGAGCTACTCTATCTCTATGACCCTGCAATTTCACTGCTGGGTATTTACCCCAAAGATACAGACTTAGTTAAAAGAAGGGCCATATGTACCCCAGTGTCCATAGCAGCAATGGCCACAATCCCCAAACTGTGGAAAGAGCCAAGATGCCCTTCAACAGAAGAATGGATAAAGAAGATATGGTCCATATTTACAATGGAATACTACACCTCCATCAGAAAGGATGAATGTCCAATTTTTGTATCAACATGGATGGGACCAGAGGAGATTATGCTGAGTGAAATAAGCTAAGCAGAGGAAGTCAGTTATCATATGGTTTCACTTACTTGTGGCATATAAGGAATGACATGGAGGACATTAGGAGAAGGAAAAGAAAAGTGAATTGGGGTAAATTGGAGATGGAGACAAAGCCTGAGAGACTATGGACTCTGATAAACAAACTGAGGGTTTTGGAAGGGAGGGAGGTTTGGGGGATGAGTGAGCCTGGTGGTTGGTATTAAGGAAGGCACCATGGAGCACTGGATGTGGTGCATAAAAGTGAATCTTAGAACACTGAAAAAAAATTAAAATAAAAAAATTAAATAAAAAGAAAGAAGTGGTATCTCTGTGTGTGTGTTTGTGTATGACTATATATTCTTTCAAAAAGAATGAAATCTTGCCATTTGCAGCAACATGGATGGAACTAGAATATCATGCCAAGTGAAATAAATCAGAAAAGACCAAATATATCATTTTACTCATATGCAGCATTTAAAAAACAAAAGAGTCAAGGGGAAAAAAGAGAGAGAGAGAAAGAGAGACAAACCAAAAACAGACACTCAAAATACAGAGAACAAACCCATAATTATCAGATAAGAGGTGGGCAAGGAGTTGGGTGAAATAGGCAATGAGAATTAAAGAGTACACTTATCATTATGAAAAAATAAAATGATAAAAACCCTAAACTTATGTAAATGGAGAAATATACATGTTTATGAATTGGAAGACTTAAACATTCAAAGATGTTACTTATTACCAAATTCATCTATAGATTAAATGACATCCTATTGAACAACATTTAAGCCACCATTTCCCAGAGCTATTCAGCACCAAAATCCACTTTCCTTGAAGAAGATATTGATATCTCCCAGGATACTAGTTTGAAAAATGCATTAATATTATGAACATCACGGATATACTTCTATATGAAGAGTTTGAAAACAGGGAAAACAGAATTCGCCACAAGGGGGTAATCTGACAGAGGAGAACACGGGGGAAGAAAGTCGCTAAGGAGAAGCCAGAAGAACATAAAAGATAAAAGCTGGCTCCTCGAGACGACTTTGCTGACTTCCAAAGTTCACCTAATGTCAGACTTAGACTTAGTTACATTTTATTTTCCTTTTGCTTTTTTCCAGTCTGTCTAACTTGGGGGGGAGGCGAAACTCAGTATCTTTTCCTCCAAGCACACTGTAATTTCTATGATGTGTGATCTACATACGGTCTATAAATCTCCCTAGGGCAGAAGTCATGCCTGTTTTAGTCACCTTCATATTAGCCAGTATCAGGCCCAAGGAAAACCACACGGTAGAAGTTTACCTCATTTCTTCATTCCTTCAGCCATTTATTCCTCGAATATTTCATGAGTTTTCACCGTGCATCAGGCACATTTTAGGTACTAGAGTAATAGCAGTGAGCAAAATAAAGCGCAGCTTTCCTAGATCTTTAAATATTCGTCAACTTCAAGAATGAGGGAAAGAGAAAAATACCTCCTGCTAGTAAACCTTTATATTTTTCTAGTTTCCACGCATCCTGTCTCATCCAGGTCTAACAATGACAGAGCAGATGGAGCACGGTAGCGTTTCTATTCTGTAGATAAGGAACCTAAGGCTCTGGCTAAGAATCCCGCAATGATGAAGCAAGGACATGCATGCAGGTCTCCAGAGAGGAACTCTCACTTCCGCTCTTCTTCCTTTCAAATGGTCCAGAAAAAGGATGAAAATGGATGAGCCCCACAATTTAGGATTTATGAAGCCTGCCACCCTCTTCGTCCAGGCATAGGAAAGCTGGGAGCGTTAAGTACTTGCTTATTGCTCGCAGGCAGCAGCTGGGGCCGCTAAGGTGTTGATACTTTGTTATCAGGAGAAAGAAGCATGGCTGCTTTGACAGACGTTTTCTCTTGCGGCTTGTAGAAGATCAGACATCCATCACGCACTGTTATTTATTTATCGTATATTCGACATGGCCCTCAATAGCACAAATGTGAAAAAGCAGTTTCCCTTTCCCCCGGGAAGGCCAAGGCTGATGAGTCAGTAATTAAAAAGCGCCTCAGCAGCTGACACTCGTGTCTCGCTGAAAAGCTGCAAAAGGGCAGGGGAAACAAAGAAAAAGTTCTTCTTATGAAGTCAAAGCAAACTTCGCCAGGGCAGGAGGCGCTGTGGGCAAACGCTGGGGTGGGGGGAGAAAGACTGAGCGGCCATGCTGGACCAGTAGCCTACTGGGAGTGAGCCTTGCAGGTATTCGATCAGCAAGCAAGTCTGATGCGAGCGAGGGTCTGAAACCTCGGAAGTTCAAGGGCTCGACGCCAGAAGGGCATTTCACCCTTGAAGAGGACGCAAAGTTCAACTCCGCAGCTTCAGTTAAAGATAAAACTGTAAGAGAAGTTTCTGAGAACCACTTAAAAAAAAAAGAAGAAAGATAGAAGAAAGATAGACCACTTCACTTGAAAATCTGCAATAAACAACACTGAAACCCATAAAGGATGATAAATTTGATTTCCACTGGACACAAGAGGAGAGAGAAAAAAGGCTGTGTTGAAGCTGAGGGGTGTTAAAGTAGTCAAAAATAGCTAAAAATTTTATTCTTAGTGTTGTTAAATAGCAGCCGACTATCTGGAATTAAAGTGCCATTTTTTTCCTCCAAAAAGGATCTGATCATTAGTAGGGAGTGCTTGCGTGGATACAGACCTCAGTACCGGATAGAGGAGGAGGGCAGCAGGTGGTGGGACCTTCAAAGACTCCTCCAAAGCCCTAGAGTCTATTTCCTATTTTCATTCTTCTAGTTCCCAAGGAGGCTGGTGCTCACTGGGAAGTGTCAGTTGACTTCACTTCCACAGACCTCCAGATGCCAGTGAGTGATGCTGAGTTAAATTAAAAAAAAATATCTTTATACAGATTTTGTCCTCCTCCTCTAGTTACTGAAAAGAAATCCCAGAAGAATATAGGTAATCTTTAGAAAGCATGTTTTTTTCCATTCTACTTTTATTTTTCTTTCTAAGCCTTCATAAATGTCTTGTGTATAAGTATTTGAAGCATTAGTTTAGATAAAGAGAAGAAAAATGCCAAGGTTCATAGAAGGTTTCAATAAAGCAACATAGATTTAACAGTATGCTTTGAACTTATTTGTCGGGGTTTCGCGGACCCCACCCATCAAGAAGGCGGCTGGCGAACACAACGGAGTTGTGTAATGCAGGGCCTGACCGCCCAGGAGGCAACCCTAAGCCGAACAGCCAATGAACTCTCAGAGAGGATGCATGCTTACGGCCTGACTCCCTCGTGTGCTCCTGAAAGAATAGTATTCCCAACGTGTACACGTGAACAGACACCTGATTGGTCTAGGGGAGGAAATATAAGTGCAGGGGACTTTCCGGGAGGGCTTTGAACAGTGAGGCGCTGAATAAACCGGTTGACTGCTCTGAGCGTGTTGTGTCATCTCTGCTGGTGGTGGGAACGCGACAAATGTTGCCAAAACCTGGGAATTGAACCAACCGGAATACTCACGTGAGTACCCCCAAAACAAAAATCCCCTTGAATTCCCCTGACTACTTTAAGTATAAGTTCGCCAGACGGCAACCACAAAAGGAAAGGGAACGCTTGCCATAGAGCAACTACAAAGGGCTGCAGCGCAACGCTCGTGGAAGGCGACCAAAAGTGATACAGAGATGGGGTCTGAGATGTCTCCGCTCTGTATGGAAAGCCCCTTACGGGCGCTGTTAAAAGCCAGCGGGATGCCACTCAAGGTTCAGACCATCCGGGCATTCCTGAGGATAATAGAACATCAGGCTCCCTGGTTTCTAGAGGAGGGTCTCCTGAACGTCCGGCAATGGGAGCATTTAGGAGAAGACTTAAGGAAGGCTGACGCACGCCAGCCATTGCCAACCGGTACCATGGCTATATGGGCCCTCGTGAAGAGCTGTTTGACTGTCAAAAAGGACAAGTTCACGAGCCCCTTAAAGGAAGGGAGTAACATTCTAGAGGAAGTTAAGGAAGAACACTCCTTGCGTTCTACGAAATCATCGGAAACAGAAAGCGAAAGCGAGAAGGAACTTGATGGAGAAGGTTTAGAAAGGAAACTAAAAGAATTGGATATAAAACAGGCACCCCTAACAGATAGACCAGAGCCCACTGCGCCGCCCCCTCCATACACCAGTTGTTGCAGGGGGGCCTGTGCGTGCGTGCCGTTCTGCTACCCCCTGGACAGACCTTTCTACCTCCTGCTTTCCTGTCCTTGAAGACGCTCAAAACCAAAGATATCACCAACCCCTAGATTTCAAACTTGTGAAACAATTGAAAGAAGCAGTTAGTACTTATGGACCTCAGGCTGCCTTCACAGTATCCTTATTGGAATCTCTGGCGGGGCTTAACCTGATTCTGGGGGACTGGGTAAATTTAACTAGGGCCACCCTATTGGGAGACCAGTATTTGATGTGGAAAACAGCATGGCAGGAATATAGCACAGATACTGCTAGACACAGTGCGGCAGCAGGACACCCCGATTGGAACATGGACATGCTGATGGGTATGGGAAACTTTGTTAACGTAGGTATATCCTGCAGTATATATGCAGGTAGCATCAGCAGCAACCAAAGCCTGGAAAACATTACAGGGAACAGGAGACTTAAAAGGGCAACTGTCCAAAGTCATACAAGGCAACAATGAACCATATGCTGACTTCGTAGATAGATTACTTCAAACAGCTTCTCGCATCTTTGGGGATGCAGAACAAGCCATGCCCCTAGTCAAACAACTGGCATATAAGCAAGCTAATAAGTGGTGTAAGGAAGCTATCAGGCCTTGGAAAAGTAAAGACCTCTCAACATACCTAAAGGTATGTCGAGATATAAATGATTCAGTCATACAAGGACAGGTCCTCACAGCCGCTATAACTCAAGGCCTGCAAAACAGTCAATATTTCCTTAAATCTCCACCCGGAACGTGTTTCTCATGTGGGCAGTTTGGACATAAGAAGGCGCAATACCCAAATAGGCGGCCGCCAGACTATGCCGAGCAAAATCCCAAACCTAAACTATGCCCTCGGTGCAAAAAAGGCAACCATTGGAGTAGTGTTTGCACCTCCACTAGAGACAAGGAGGGGAATTTTCTAGGACCCAATCCTAAGTTGCAAAAAAA
>PITA01007780.1:77537-89297 GCA_004023965.1 Spilogale gracilis | reverse complement strand
GTTTTGTTGACTGTTTCCTTTGCTGTACAGAAGCTTTTTATTTTGATGAAGTCCCAGAAGTTCATTTTCGCTTTTGTCTCCTTTGCCTTTGGAGACGTGTCTTGAAAGAAGTTGCTGTGGCCGATGTCAAAGAGGTTACTGCCTATGTTCTCTTCCAGGATTTTGATGGATTCCTGCCTCACATTGAGGTCTTTCATCCCTTTCGAGTTTGCCTTTGTGTGTGGTGTAAGCGAATGGTCTAGTTTCATTCTTCTATATGTAGCTGTCCAATTTTCCCAGCACCATTTATTGAAGAGACTGTCTTTTTTCCACTGGATATTTTTTCCTGCTTTGTCAAAGATGATTTGCCCATAGATTTGTGGGTCCATATGTGGGCTCTCCTCTCTTTTCCATTGGTCTATTTCTCTGTTTTTGTGCCAGTACCATGCTGTCTTGGTAATCACAGCTTTGTAATAAAGCCTGAAGTCAGGTAATTAAAAGGAGTATTTTTTACAAAATTTAATAAAGGGACTGTGGGCAAGGTGTAAGGAAGCCACTGGGATAGAGTGCTGGAGGCCAGCTCCAGCTGAACCAGGGGTCCCTGAAGGAAGGACGGTGTCGGCGAATGAGAGAGCCCCAAAGATTCTTTTCGATCACCTGCCAGGCATCTTTGATTTGCCATCTTTCAGTGTCTTTATAGGCAACAAGTTACAGATCATCATAAAGGAAAAATTTCTTTACAGGGAATGATTTTTGTTTACACAGTGTTTTGATTAATGAAACATAGTGCTTTGGTTAGTGAAACACATTTTTGCAGGTGTCCATATCTACAAGTTATGTTAACTCCCTCAACCAGGACATGGTTATTTATGATTTCTTACATTTGGCGCCTAGACAATAAAGGGTAGATTAATCATATGGTACTTTTTAAGCATGCCTTACAAGATAAGAAAGCAATTAAAAGGCTTAGATGAGCTATATACAAAGTTTAAGCTACATTATTAATTCAACGGCCAGAAGTTTGTCTGGCATCGAAGAGAAAGATAACTTATTTTGCAAAGGTAAAAGCACTTGCTCAAGCCTCTCTTCTAAGATGGGGTGTGGAACTCTTTATTTATGGATCCTTTGTGTGCATGGCAATGTTCTTGTTAGTACAGTTTTATTTCTTATATTAAGCCCTTTATTTAACCATTCAAGAGCCTCGACAATCCCCTCCACAGAGCTGCAGAAAATTTAAAGTACAAAAAGTACACACTTAAGGACTATAAGGGAGTCTTGGTTCAGCCTAGAGCATCCTGGAGCCCTGTCAAGAGTAATGTGCTTTGCTTTTAGGATAAAGACCAATTAGTAGAAAGAGCAGATGCCAGTTTCACACCATCGCAGGAGCGAGGCTCAGACTGCCCTATCCTCGCTGTGACCACGTCAGGCCTAATGGCAGAAGGAGCTGTGCTTCTACTGCTCCCTTCTCACTGAGACGTATGGAAGTCAGTGGGTTTCCCTGTGAGGCAGGAGCTGAACCTTTTGTGAAGACTGGTGTCACTGTGCAGATGAGAAGCTGGGGATACAAGCCACCTATGCTCAGATAACTCCTCCCTCTCACCTGCTGCATGTGCTTGCTTCCTGGTTGATGAAACCAACCTAAGTCCTGAGGGCGGGAAGGGCTGTTGATGATGTCCAGTGGTTGTGGGGCTTGGGCCTGCATCAGAGTCACCTGCAGGGCTTGTTGAAAAACAAACTTTGGATTCAATGCCGGTGGAGGGGGATGGGTTTTAGGGGGTCTAACGTGTTCCCAGGTGTTGCTGATCTCTATTCCAAGACCTGAAATAGAGTATTCACCAGGCGCTTGACTCTGAACTTGGCCTCGGCATCTAGTTTCTACAGCTTCTCTCAAGCTCAGACCATTCCTGTGCCTGCCTCACCCTTGCCCAGATTCTGACCCTGGGACGTGTTCTTCTCTGTGAGTTACTCTGGGCCCAGTGTGCCAACACTCACTCTAGGGTTCCTGACTGATGCTGACTCTCTCTTTGGTTCTGTGAAAATCAGTAGAAGGGAGCCTCATATAAAATGGAATTGGGAGGTTGGAAAGGGGAGCTCTCAGGCCCTACCGCTCCTTGCCAATTCACACCCAACAGGAAGAGACCTACCCTGTAAGTCCCTCGAAAGTAAGCTATACTTGTCTAACCCCAGCAGGAAGAAGAGTTCTTCCCCTCCCCTGGCAACAGCCCAGCCAATGAAAAACCATAACACTTTTTTTTTTCCTCAAAGCAAGCTCCATAACCAGCATGGAGCCCAAAGCAGGGCTTGAATGCAGGACCATGAGATCAAGATTCCACCACTTTACCAACTGAGTCCTCCAGGCACGCCAAAAATAAGCCTCCATAGTCTGAACTTCAGTTTACAAACCCACTGGGCTTTTTGTTTATAACCACCCTCCCAGCTTCTCCCTTTCCTCTCTAGAAGAGTGTTCTTCTCTTTTATCCTCTGAACTTGCCTATGGTTTTGCTGTTGCTTGCTTGTCCTGGATCATAAGCGTTTGCTATTTCTAAATAAAACCCATTTTTTTCTGGTAAAATAATTGACAGTTTTATTTTTAAGGTTCCCAAATATTTTGTTTTGGTTTTTTTTTGTTTGTTTTTAAGAATTTATGACCCAGCTGTTATGAAACTTTTGGAGGGAAAAAAAGTTTTCTATGTGGATTTTTTTTGTCTCCAAGTGGCTAAAAAAATATAATGACTTGTTTGAGGATGTAGAAAATATTTTTGTATTTCAGTGGAAAATCTGCATTGTCTATAGCCTACCATTTCAAGTTATCAGATTCTTGCCCTATTCATTGTCTCTCAGCTATTTTGCAAGTCTCTGTAAATTGTAGGCAACTAATAGATATACAAATTCCATCCTGTCAGGTAATGATTTTAATTGACTTCCCCTACTGTGTAGAAAAACTAGTTTGTATTTGCAGTTCTCATGTGAGATAATAAATGTTTCCTATTATGTAAACTGGGTTTTCCATTACTTGCTGCTGAAGTCCTCCTGGCAGACATAGCCCTCCTAAACTGGGGTCAGTGAGACTTTCTGCGTGTTGCACAGGGTTGTTCTCTGAAAGCACTTTGAAAAGTGTTTGATGATATTCTTTTTTTTTTTTTTAATTTTATTTATTTGACAGAGAGAAACAGCCAGAGAGGAAACACAAGCAGGGGGAGTGAGAGAGGGAGAAGCAGGCTTCCCGCCGAGCAGGGAGCCCGATGTGGGACTCGATCCCAGGTCTCCTCGATCATGACCTGAGCCAAAGGCAGTCACTCAACCAACTGAGCCACCTAGGTGCCCCAGTTTGGTGATATTCTAAGGATGGCTTACAGTATGTGGGAGGTATGAGCATAGGCCCCAAGGAGGCTGGACGCTCAAATATCCACTTCTCTGAGTCCAAAAATTAGAAAACAAATTAGTTCATATAATATACTCCCTCCAGGCTTTAACACAGCTGCTGTGCTTGCTTTTGGTAATAAACTACAAAACCAGGTCTCATGTATTTGCAGTAAATTGGAAAGCAGCTGTTGGAATTCAAGGACAAATTGTCAAGTGATCGATATTCAAGGTTTAATTAATTCCTGCTGCATTTTATTAACAGTATGTCATCTGTGTTTGATTATTTGCTTTAGCCCTGCGGGTGGGGGGGGGGTCTAGTTTCTAGCTCATTGTAGAACTGAGTGCTGGTTTCCAGGAAGATACTTAAGACCCTTTTGTCATCTCTAAGGGGTTTCACTTAGTTTGGGCAAACTTTTAGCACACGGACAAGTGACTGTTGATTAAATCCCCTTTGATGGTTGGAGTTGCTATAGAACCCCTCCTCCACTTCTCCCTCACTCCAAAATAGTGGCAAGCACTTAGAACGTAGAGTCTAATTTTTTTTTTGGTCTAAGCATGTTCTGAAAATTGGGTCAGAGTTAGGCTTCATTAGCTTTCATCCCTCATGTCCTCAGTCTTAGAGCAGCACCCATCGAATGGACAGAAAGGAGGAGACACCATCAAAAAATTTTGTTTTCTTTAGGGTTTAAATCTTGTGATCAAAGTCATAGTTTGAGCCAGTAGGGGCAGGACTTAGGCTAGCTAATCTTTGCTATGGTTTGGAATGTAATACTAAAGCATTTTAAAAAGCAACTGCAGACTCCTCTGAACTTCTATTCCTGAGCACAAAGCTCTAACCAACCAATGTATCCATGGATCTATTGTGCTGTGTTTTTTAAAGGTCTATTTTAAAACGGTGAATGTGTGTTCTCTAGTTCATTCTGATTTTCAGATAATGTAGGTATGTATGTTTGCTATTGATAAGACCTTTTCATTTTTTCTTCCTCTTCCACTATTGTATATTTTAAAGCCGGTAGTGGTTCTCAACTCTTGACTAAACACCAGAATCAGAAATATAATCACAATATAATCAAAATATAGTGTAAAAATGACTAACAATGTATCTCACTTTTTTTCCATACTGAGACTTGAAATCCATCATGCATTTTATACCCAAAGCTCATCTCCTTTCAGACCAGCCACATTTTAAGTGCTCAGTAGCTCTGTGAGTCTAGTATGACCATATGGGACAGGCTAGATCTAGACCAGGAGAGTAAATGATTTTAGGAAAATAAAAAAGTAGCTGGGGAGTAAGAGTATTCTGCAAGTCTTATCTTTTACTTCCAGGGTTGGGTAGGTAATAAGATACAGATCCTGACAAAAGTATCAAGGAGTCAACACAAATACAATTGATAACTTCCAAAAGACTGGAGAAAAAAGTAGAACCAATCAAACAAAAAGCAGGAAGTGAAAAGAAAATTAAAGAGAATAAACGAGAAATCATGACTGATAGTTTTTTTAAAAAATCATAATTTGGTTCAAACTTTGGAATACTGTATTATAACTGAAAAGAATAAGGTAGGCAGTCTCTGAGTGCCCCTTGCCTACTAGCATTCATGTCTCTGAGTGCCTCCCTGCCTACTAGCATTCATGTCTCTGAGTGCCTCCCTGCCTACTAGCATTCATGTCCCTGTGTCATCTCTCATCCCTGAGTGTGGCTAGACTTATTGATTCTCTCCTAATGAACAAAACAGGACAGAAGTGATGAGATGTCACTTCCAAGATTAGGTTATAAAAAGGATTTGATTTCTGTCTTGGACACACTGTCTCTCACTCTCTTAGATCACTCACTCTGGGGAAAGCCCGTGGCCATGTCCTGAGGCAACCTGAGGCCTGTCAACAACCAGAGGAGTGAGGCTGGGGCTTGAGAAAGTTTTGTGATGGAGCATATTGGAGATCCCAGAGTAGCTTGAAAAATGTAATACGTGCTGTGAATTAGGGCAGCTTGAAGGGTTTTCAAGAAATAGGTACAAAGATTGGAAATGCTTTTTTTTTTTTAAGATTTTATTTATTTGAGAGAGAGAAAAAGCACATGCACAGGGACAATGGGAGAGGAAGAGAAAAATCTCAAGCAGACTCCCCGCTGAGCACAGAGTCCCACATCAGGCTCAGTCTCATGACTCTGAGATGGTGACCTGAACCAAAATCAAGTTGGATGCTTAACTGACTGAGCCATCAAGGCACCCCTTCCCTACTTCTCTTACTGACTACCCTTTACCTCCTGCAAAGTAGCCAAAATCCCATCCTAAAGATCATATGATAACTCTATTTCTGGAATTTCCTTTTCTTCCTTGAAGCTGTCATGGTAGGTCACTGTGTTTGTATCACACTTGTCATTTGGAGGGGCCTGGAGCTGGTGATGGTAGGAGCATGATGTCAGGAGCCAGATTTAAAGAGTCCCAGCTTTAAATGCTCCTTTGTCATTTCGTATCTCTGTGACTAGGCAAGCCATTGTCAGGAAACTGAGTCTCAGTTTCCTCAACTGTCAAATGGGAATAACAGTACATGTCAAGCACATGGGATATAATACACATGTAATAATTGGCTGTTATTATTATTTAAAACTGAGAATGTGATTTTCTATAAATCTGGATTCCTAAACTCAGGAAAACTGGATAATATAGTTAGAACCATATCTGATATCTAAATTAGAATTTTGAGGGGCGCCTGGATGGCTCAGTCAGTTAAGAGGCTGCCTTCGACTCAGGTCATGATCCCAGGCTCTTTGCCCAGCGGGGAGCCTGCTTCTCCCTCTCCTTCTGCCTCTGGACTTGTGCTCTCTCTCTCTCTCTCTCACTCGCTGTCTCCCAAATAAATAAATAAAATCTTTAAATAAGTTAGAATTTTGTAACTTATGTTCACAAAATTCTTCTCAGGATAAAATAAATGTTGCAGGTTTGCAGACAGAAAAGCAACAGAAATATACATCCACCAAAGACAACGACAAAGGACCTTTGGTACTACGTTTATGCAGCCATTATTTTCTGTCACAGAAACCCATTCGGGTGAGAAACTTCCAGCTAAAGCACTTTAGCTATTGGTTTGGCAGCAGTAAAGGACATAGTGTTGGAAATTTTAAACACCCTAAGATTCTGAAAAGCTAGAGTCAGGATTTTTGTTCCTGGAAAAGTGACGTTAGCTTGTTTTTCTGTTTACATCCAGTAAGACTATTAACCACTGATGCCAATGCATCCAAACCTCTGGAGAAATTCAGGCATTCTTGGCTCTTGGCTACAGATTTTTTTTTTTTTGGACACTTCGGCTTTATCAAGATGAACAAATTGTTGCCAATGAATGTACATTATTCTGATCAGTTCTTGGGGAGGAAGTTATGGGATACAGCCGAAGAGTCCAGCTGGAGGCTTGGAGGCACCTTGATGTAAGGGATAGTGTTTGGTCCTGCTCATCCCCTTGCTTGCTGTGCTACTTGACCTGGTCACCAACCCCTCTGAACATAACTTCTTTATTGTGGTTTCCTGTGCCTGGCCCATAGTAGGCTCTTTGTAAGTGTTTTACGTATTACTATGTGCCATAGGTTTTATTCTCCCCATTTTTCATAGGGGAAGACTGAGTGAGGTTTGGAGGGGTTAAGTTCAAGGGCATGATAGAACAAGTGCTTAAACCAGGGTTTCTCGACCTCAGTACTATTGACCACATACTTTTGGACCAGGTAATTCTCTGTTGTGGTGGCTGTCCTATGGATTTTGGGTATTGGACAGCATTTCCAGAAGTCAATTCAAGGCTAATTGTGAAGTCAGAACATCTTGTCCTGAGTTTCCCTCCTTTGCTTTCAGGTCTTTTAATCTATTAGTAGTTCCCTCTTTGATTTCTGTCCACTCCCCATTCCGGTGCCCAGTGATTTCATGGTTCTCCTTCCTCCATCAGGATCCTTTCTACCTTCAGATGACTTAAAGGTGTAGCTATTAAAAGTTTGTCTGTTGTTTAGATTTGCCTTTTATTTTTTAAGACCAAGTTCAACAACATGAATGAGAAACATGGACGCCCTCCCAGCAGTTCTCAACAGGAGCTGTCCGTTCCAATCACCTGTGGTGTATTTAGAGAAGATTCCCTAGATCGGCTGCTGGGGACTCCGATTCAGGGCGGGTGGGGAGGCTGGGAGTTTTAAAAGCTGCTCCATTGATTCTAACAGGCGAAGTGCAGAAAGGCTCTTCAAAGGCAGCAGAGTTTCTGGGCTGCGTGAGCAGTGCTTATCAATCAGCATCACCAGGAGAATTTTGTTAACAAACAAACGAGATTTTATCAGGAGCAAGATTAATTAAGCCAGTGATTCTGGGACTGGGCCCCCCCACCCTCTCACCTTACCAAGTGACCGGCGTGATTCTTTTTCTTTTTCTTTTTTTTTTTTTTTGACGGGTGTGATTCTGGTGGGGGGGTGCAACACTGGTAGGAGTTAGTTTGCTGGAGGAGTGCTGGGTACTGCCACGTGGAAAACCTGGAACTTGGGGTAAGAGGTGATCCATCTGAACCCCAGTCTCCTAGTTTGAGAAATGAGGATACATCAGGAACTATCTTGAAGAGTTTCTGTGAGATGAAATGAGATGAGACCCTGGTGGAAAGCCTCGGGAAGTGTTGTCATTCATATTATTCATGGATTAGAACCTCAAGTAATTTTGGTGATTATTCTTACTAAGTGTCTTGTTTTGTTTCAGATAAACCTAATGGTATAAGCTGTTTATAGATTACCTTTTTGGGGAGAGAGGGATCCTTCTGAAAACCAGACGTAACCCAGTTGGGAGTTCCCAGGGGTGCTGGCCAGTGGGTGCTGTGGGCTCCCCCACAGCACCAAATCCTCTTCTCGGTCTTTGCAGGGCTCTCACATCTTTGTTGAATTGAACGACTGGTGCCATGAGTTTGCTAGAGCTGCCGTAACAAAGTACCACCCAAACAGTGACTTCAACAACAGATATTTATTGTCTCATTGTTCCGCAGGCTGGAAGTCTGAGATCAATTTGTCAGCAGAGTTGGTCACTGCTGAAAGCTGTGACGGAGAATCTCTGTCAAGTCCTTCTCCTAGCTTCTAGCAGTTTACTGGCAATGTCCACCATTCCTTGGAGGCACATTACCCCAGTCTCTGCCTTGATTTTCACATGGCGTTCTCCCTGTGTGTGTATCTGTGCTCAAATTTCCCTTTTTTATAAGGACACTGGTCATATTGGGTTAGGACTCATAATGACTTCATTTGAATTTGGTAAAGATCCTGTCTCCAAATAAGGCCCCAGTCTGAGGTACTGGGGTTAGAACTTCAACATACAAATTGTTAGGGATGTGATTCAATCCATAGCAATGGTCCACTCAGTTGGGAATTGAAGACACCGTTCAAAGCCAAGATACAGATTTTCCATTGCAGAGTAAAGAACATTCTATTCTTGCCATTCCCAACCTACAGCTTGAACAACACAAATCCATCATCATACCTGGGTAAATAAATCAAACACACTACTACTTTGAAGGAAAGTCTCCATATGATCGCTAGTAAGCACCCTCTTCCTAAACCAGGGGCAACACCCTCTACATCGACTTGGCCAAAGTCCCTGCGGTGACACTGCGGGATGTCCCTACATGTTTGCTGACATCATGAGGTCTTCATTTCTCTATTATGAGCATTATTTGTGAATGTGATTTCTCCTATTAGCAAAGGCAACAATGGACTTATTTACTTGCTTATCATTAAAATAAGGTTAAGTGCTTAAAAATGCATGACCACTTGGATTTATATTTCATGATGGCTAATGACACTGCTGGCAGACGAGAGGACAGGAGAAGATGGATTGGAGATTATATGTGCCATTGAAGGATAAGGCTCTTCAAAAAAAGAAAGCTAGTGAATACATGGACTCGTAATTATCTGATTTGAGCACAGCTTCACTAACCTGTCTTGGGTATTCTGTGAACAGCCTTAGAAGGGCTTCCACATTAGTTCCCTCAGTCTAACAGCATGCTACCCAGCAAAATATTGGTTCATTTCCCTGAAAGTAGACATGTGGGTCTTGCCATGGAGATATAGCCAAGATAGGAAAGAGAACTTTGGAAATGCACCTGCTCAGCCCACTCTTGAAAACCAACAATGTAGTTCATTATTTTAAGGAAGGTTGTGGGTAGCAAGCCAGGCTTCAAGTGTAGAGAAGATGTGCAGAAAATGAATGACAGGCCTCAGACTACTATCCTTTAAGCGTCCTGTTCACATGATTGAGTGTTGGCTGGCATCTGGGCACTTAGACGTATGCAAGGCTCCCACAATTCCTTAACTGCGGTGTGGCTCACTGTGCCTCAAGTGTTTGTGCGAGCAACGTGGCTTATGGTGAGCCCCTGCCTTCTGGGAGCCTGGAGTTGTAGCACATGTTAGGCAGAGGGAGCCTATGGAACCAGCCCCCAGGAAAAACCCTGAACACTTAGCCTCCCTAGTTAGCAGCACTTCATTGGGTTTTTGCAACACCCATAGTTGGAGAAACGAAGCCTGTCTTATCCTGTGTGACTCCATGGGGGAAGGGTCCAGACCTCACTCCATGTGCCTTTTCTCTTTACTGGTTTTGCATTGTATCCTTTTGCTGGAATAAACCATAGCCATGAGTATGAGTGTGTCAAGTCCTGTGATCTTCCTAAGGAATCTTCCAAGGTGGAGGTGGTCTCGGGGGGGTCTGTGCCACAGAAGAGCAACTGGTGGCAGAAAAACAAGACTCTTTGAGCTAAATGCTTACAAAACTTGATGCTTGACGTGGTTGGATTCTTTATATTATTAAGTGCTACCTCTCCAGCTGAGATAACTATAGAATATAGTTTGCGATACAAAAGATAATTTCCTGGATTATAAGTGATCAAATAAGCGGGAGACTCTTTTTTTACCTTTTATGGAAAAAAAGCCCAAGAAAACCACGAGGGAGCGGGACCAATTGGCTGACATTAATTAGAAACCATTGTTTCCCCTCTCCTTAACCATTAATTGGCACCTGACCTCAGGTCATAATTTACTTGGAAAATTCAATTTTGTTTCTAAGACTTAGACCAAGCTTTTCTATGCTGGAGGGATAGATACTGTAGAAATATATACAAGCATTATCTGAAGCCTGAAGGCTATCCCTGGACAAAACTTCAGAAGAATGTAATTTTAGACAGCCACAAAAAAGCACTCTAAGAAAGGGAAACAAAAATGAATAATGAACAATGAGTGCACAGGAAACTGAGGATGACTGTCCTCGGGGAATCATTTGCTGAAGCTTTGATTTCTAATATGTGGTTCTCAGAGATTCATTTGAAGTGAGTCTCTCACCCAGCCTAGGTGTTTCAGAAGTTGGAACTTGGTGCCACACCCTGGAATCTCTCAGGGCACTTCTTTACCAAATGAATCATTCTCAGGGTGCTCGTGGCAGATCCAGGAGGCAAATGACCTGGGGTCAGATATGCTCCTGAGAGGTCCACGCTTCCCCCTTTTGCCCTCATCTGCGGCAGAGCCTGCCCCGCACAGAATCTGGGCACTCCAGGCATCGAGGGGCAGCTTGCTACTGCTCAGCTTTTGGAAGGACAGCTCCAGAAGGCTCCTGGCTTTTGTGTGATTTGTGTTCACTAAGGAGTGGGCAGAGAGCTGACTGCAGCTGGGGGGGTGGGGGGAGTAGATCCAGCCGGGATAAATGGAAATGTGTTGCTAGTGGTCTTTGGTGGACACAACATGACCTGAGCCAGCAGGGACCAGTGGGGACAGGAAATCCTTGTACTCCAAATTCCTGGCCTCCAAACTGTGTACCATTGAAATTTACATCTGAGAAATTTACACAGAAGAACCAAGGATTGGTTATCTAATAATCCCAACCTTCTGGAACCAAGAAAAAAAAACCTTAAAAGTTAAGCACAGAGGTCCCTGGTACAGTCAAAAGGGATGTCACAAAGTCCGTATGCTTTCCTCATTGTTTGAAGTACATTTATTCTTGCTTTACATTTTAAAAAAATCTGTTTTTAGCCTTCACTAAACCTCTCAGTGGACATCAAAACCTTGCTTGAGAAAATAATACTCTTTATTTTATGATTTGTTTCTCTAGGCAGTTTTTTACAAAAAGATTTTATTTATTTATTTGAGAGAGAGAGTGAGAGAGAGAGCGTGAGCATAAGCTGGGGGGAAGGGCAGAGGGAGAAGCTGACTCCCCGCTGGGCTGGAGCTCCTGACCCAAGATGAGCTAAAGGCAGAGGCTTAGACGCAGAGATTAAACTGACTGAGCCACCCAGGCAACATGTTTAAATTGTTGACTCTACTTTCTCTCTCCTCTGACTTTTAAAAAATTAAATAATTGATTGAGGTGGGGTGCCTCGGTGCCTCAGTCATTAAGCATCTGCCTTTGGCTCTGGTTATGAATGGGATCGAGCCCCGCATTG
>PITA01007780.1:55817-77437 GCA_004023965.1 Spilogale gracilis | reverse complement strand
ATTTAGAATCCTCACAATGCTGTGCAACTCCCACCTCCATCTACTTCCAAAACATCACTCCACACTCAAAGCTCATACTCACTAAGCAGCTCCGCTCCATTCTGCCCCCGCCCCAGCCCCTCACAACCCACAGATCCGCACCTTCACTTTCTGGATTTCTATGGATTGAGCCGTTCTGGACATCAGTTCTTTTGGTGGCCTTTTGTAAAAGGCTCCTTTCAATTAGCATGAGGTTTCAAGTTTCAACCACATTAGGTGTATTATCAGTACTTCACTCTATTTTACGGTTAAATAATATTCCATTGGATAGATATTCTGAATTTTGTGTATTTGTTCATCAGTTGAAAGACATTTGGGTTGTTTCTGCTTTTTGGCTATTATGAATGGTACTGCCAGGAACATTCATGTGTTCCCTGACTTTCGTCACTCTCCACAATGGTGATGAGAATAGTGCCTATCACATTAAGATTAAATGAGAATTTAACATTTAGCATAGTGCCTGGAACATGGTCCAAATTCACGAAATCTTTTTTCTTATTGTTTTATTATTTTTTAATACATGAGAACTCAAAAAGCATCAGTAGTCATTTTGCATCAGGGCGGATAATTTTATATACGTCGGTAATTATTGAAATCATCATTGTATCACTTCAATAATCACTGTAAGAAATAGTGACGCTGAATCATAAGTGAAAGTTTAACAGTGAAACTGTGGTCAGTATTTTCTGGGTATGAAGGCAAGAATAATTACAATACCACATTGATGCATTTCCATCAAAACTTAGCGTTGGGTATGGGAAATAAATATGGCCTTACAGGGACCTGCAACATAATATCTTTTTTGAAAGTAATGAACTAGGAGTTTGCAGAGGTGAAGTCAGCTAGTAAGGGCCTTTGAGGGCTATTTCTCAAGCGGTAGGATGGTGTGTGTGGGGGGGGTGAGGTGTTGTGTAAACGAAGAACATGCACGCATGCCTGAGCCCAGCGACTTTGTGTGGAAGCAAGACTAGAAGAGATACTTGTACTGGAACTGAGTTGCTCTTGAGAGGTGCTGGGCTGAGGAAGAAGCAACAATGTACTTGTGAGGCACCTGTCTGAAAAATTGATAGCAAACCAGAAGAGATTGCAAAGAAAATTCAGAACAAATGCCGTGAGCTCCAGTGAAGGGAAGTGTGATGCGGTGGAGGGTGATTGGAGAGCTGGGAAGGCAGCAGACAAGGGGCCACTTTGACGCCCGAGTATCAGCTGTGTCCTGCCACTTCTATGTTCAGACAGGTTTTCCTTATCATTCGGAGTGAAAGGAGATACAGCAACATTCTGGGCTGCTTTCTCCACGTCTACTTCTCTTTTTTTTCTGCTCTAACAGTAGGAATGGGTTAAGATATGCTACAGTAACAATTCCAAAATCTCAATGATATAACCACAAAAGATTATATTTCACTTGTGCCAAGAGTACCCTTCAGCTCAGTTGGGTCCATATTCCTGCACCTTTATCTTTCCCACCCGGGAGAGGCAGGCAGAGGGAGCAGTCTCTCTCGGCAATAGTGCTGGTGCACATGGTAGAGAGGAGATTAGCAAAGCAAAGCAAGGATTGGCTCTTAAAGCTTCGACTGTCGTTTTATTGTCCCAAGTAGGTCATACCGCCAAGACTAACTTCAGTGGGTGCTGCCGATGGGGTTGTGGGTTGGAGGAAGGGGAGTATGATTGTCTCTTGGTGAAGAAAAGCAGATATTGGTGAAAGGTAACACAGTCTAAAATATTTGCTAATTGAATTCCGATTTTTGTTTCGTTTCGTTTTTCTGGTATGAACCTGTGGTCTGAATCAATCATGGCCGGCAGTTGGTTGATAGCTGCTTTAAGTGTGAATGGGCATGTGACCCAATTCTGGCCAATGAAACATGAAGATCACCTGGCTGGGGGACTTGTAAGAGAGGTTTCTTTACTTGTAGAATGTGACTCAAGGAAGGGATATTCTTTCCTGCCTCTGAACATGATGTTGGGAATTGCTATATCTGCATCACCTCTAGCCTGAGGAGGAAGCCCTCACGGTGAACTTGGCAGAGCAGACAGAACCTGGGTCTATTGCTGACCTGCTTGAACTACTGAATGAACCAACACGGAAGTCACTGTATCTGCAGACTTCCTGTTATGTGAGATAATACATCTCCTTGTTTAAGTGATTTTAAATTTTCTCTCACTTGAAGCCAAAGTATTCTAGCAGACAAAGAGAACACACTTTTACTACCTTGCTAAATGAGTTTAGTTTAGTTTAGTTTAGTTTTGGGAAAAATATGTTTATGCATTTGTTCAATAAACAAGTGATAAAACATCTTTTGTGTGAGGAACACTGTGCTATGTGAAGGGAAGACATTGAAGAAGAATAACAAAAAGCATTTATAATTCAGAAGGGAATATAAAATGAGCACCCAAGTAAATATGGGCAAGAAATGATGGTGGTTTAGACGACAGTGCCATTGCTGGTGGAGACTGAAACGGGAACTTAAGGGGACCGCTGAAGGACTGGGCCTCTGGTTTACTCCATGACTACTGAAACACATCAAAGAAGATGCAACATGGAAAGCTTTTTTTTTCTGCCAACACATTTGTTGGAGCTTTGGAGGAAAAGGCAGGGTGGATGCTGGGGCTTGGCTCACTCAAGTTCTGACTCAGCTTTCTTCTAACGTGCCTTACTGTCGGGGCTAAAGAGCCAAGAATTGCGTTTCCCAGCCCTCCTTGCAGCTAGATTAGTGAACGTGATTTGGGATGTACCAAACAGATAGGTTCACGTAAGGCATGACCTGGGAGATGAGGTAACAGAGGAGAAGCAGGATCCGAGGCATAGGTTTTGCTCCTGTGGCTTGTGGCTGGAGGGGGGTGGTTCGGGCAGTCCTGCCAAGTCTTTCTGGTTTGACAGGAGGCCTCCTGTTGGTGGCAGGAGTGACAGCAATCTTAGCAGCCCCATTCGGCCACGCCTGCTACCCAAATGCTTCATAGGTGTGGGCTGTAATGATTATACTTAATATTTACCAAAAAGAATACTATAGGATGTCTATGTGCTATGAAAGAGTCCCTAAAGGATGACTGAATGTTCAGCCTGATTTCCGAGGTAGTTTAGTCCCAAAGGAAATATTGTTTCATGGTTCATCGTATGTGACATTAGTGCCTCTTCACTCCTTTCATGTTCCTTTCTTACAAGTAGCCTGTGCTCCCCCAGTATATTGTGCTACAAAACTGGTTCTGTTAGACACTTGAGAGAAAGCCAGACCGTTGTTATTAAAGATGAGCCGTCTTCCTCTAGAATATCCCAGAAATTTTAAACATCTGATGAAAAATGCTGAGAGAATGAACTGTGACCTTTAGTTGCATAGTATCTGCTTAAGCTAAGCAGGAACTGTGTCTAAACCAGGAAGCCTAACAGTGTTGCAACTCCCGCTACAAGGATAACTTGACTGCGATAAATAAGAAATTTTGATCTAAAAGTTAAAAATGTCAACAAAGACATGCAGGAAGTGACTCTTTGCTCCCAGTACCCAAAATAATTTCACCCTTCTCTAAATATATTTTTGGTACCCCTCTCAGAACATTTTCAATTTTTTTGTTTAAGTTTTCTATTTCCTTTTTAAAAATTTTTTTAAATTTTTTATTTTTTTTAAAGATTTATTTAACAGGTAGAGAGAAAGAGCATACAAGCAGGGGGAGCAGCTGCTTAACTGACTGAGCCATCCAGGTGCAGCCAGAACATTTTCTATTTTTTGGTTTGTATCGAAGTTATTTATATCCATTTCTGATCTGCCCAATATATGAACCTGTAAAAGTATTGAGGGCAGGGAACCCACTGATTCATCTTTGGATCTCTTAAAGTGCCTGCTAAGAATGGATCCTTTTATAAAGGAGCCTGTCAATCTATATTTAATGGAGGAATTGGTAAGTTCTTGTGCAGCCCTTAGTCATGAGGACTAATACTTTTGTGAAGGAATGCTGACAAGGTGTTCCTATGCGACTAAATACTTTGATTCACATTCCAGATTAAGGAGAAAGAAAAATGGGTACAGGATGGGGAGGGTTGTATCATCGCTTCAGACAAGTGTTTCCTCCACCTCCCATTCGGTGGCAGTGGCAAAAAGAGGACAATTTAAGAAGGTAGGAGACCCACCTCTAACCAGCCAGGGGCTATCTAGACAAGATGCTAAAACAACTCTCTCCTCCCCACTCATAAGAGGGATTGATGAGGTGAAGAACTATAGTTCTTTCTCATCACATTTGTCTCACAGTTTGAGATTGAAGCTCTAATTGCATGATGATTTAAGATCTTTATCTTAAAGTGGCTTAAAGTTCATAAAGCCCCAGCATGGTAATTCTGTATCACCCACATGTGGGTACCAATCTACCAGTAATAGCTTCCTTTTTTAGAAAAGATTTTATTTATTTATTTGACAGAGAGAAGGAAGGAGCACAAGCCATGGGAGTTGCAGGCAGAGGGAGAAGCAGCCTCCCCACTAAGCAGGGAGGCTGACGTGGAGCTTGATTCCAGGACTCTTGGATCATGACCTAAACTGAAGGCAGAAGCTTTACGGACTGAGCCACCCAGGCGCCCCATTAATAGCTTCCTAAAGCACTGTGTTGAGAAGGATTCTGAGGCCCTATTTGGACTTGGTAGGAAAGACAGTCTTTTTTTAAAATTATTTTTAAGATTTTTTATTTATTTGACAGAGAGAAACACAGCCAGAGAGGGAGCACAAGCAGGGGAGTGAGAGAGGGAGAAGCAGGCTTCCCGCCGAGCAGGGAGCCTCATGTGGGACTCGATCCCGGGTCTCCGGGATCATGACCTGAGCTGAAGGCAGTCGCTTAACCAACTGAGCCACCCAGGTGCCCCAAGGAAAGACAGTCTTGACTTAATAGTGATGTCTGGCGTGAGGCAGCGAGGGAAGTAGCAGCAAATAAGCCACTAAGCTATGTCATCCCTATCTAGTCCAGTGCCTTCACTTCACAGGAAGAAAATGAGAAAACAGAGAAAGGTGCTCTCAGAATTAGGAAGTGGTCATGACAGGACAGGAACCCAGGTAGTCTGATTCTAGAGATGTCTCAAGTTTCCCACCATGACATTCTATCATCAACAGCTTCCTTTACCATCTTGAGAAACAGCTGCTTACCTATTACGAATTTCAGAAACTTAGAACATTCAGTCAACTCTGAAAAATTCCCGTGATGGGTATGTTTCCAAAGATAAAAAGTATTTGTTCAACAGTTCAAAGAGGGTCTTCAGAAACTCTTAGTATTAGAACCATTGATCTCCACCAGAGTAGACATTGAGTCCTTGCTTAAAAATAAAACTCTGGGATGCCTGGGTGGCTCAGTCAGTTAGGTGTCTGCCTTCAGCTCAGGTCATGATCCTGGAGTCCTGGGACGGAGTCCTGCATCCGGCTCTCTGCTCAGTGGGGAGCCTGCTTCTCCCTCTCCCTGTGCCAGCTACCTCCCCTGCTTGTGCTCTCTCTCCCTCTCTCTGACAAATAAATAAAATCTTATAAAAAAATAAAACTGAGGAGAAAGCTAACTTAGGGCATTACTGAGATTTTTCAAGAATAATTAGCTCTGGGCGCCTGGGTGGCTCAGTGGGTTAAAGCCTCTGCCTTCGGCTCAGGTCATGATCTCAGAGTCCTGGGAGCGAGGCCCGCATCCGGCTCTCTGCGCAGCAGGGAGCCTGCTTCCTCCTTTTTCTCTGCCTGCCTCTCTGCCTACTTGTGATTTATCTCTATGTCAAATAAATAAATAAAATCTTTAAAAAAAAAGCCTTTAAAAAAAAGAATAATGAGCTCTGCATGGGATACAATTTAAATTTTTTTTCCTTTTGTTTTTAGGAGCTGGTGAACCTGGAAGCTTATTTAGGAGAAGAGGAAATAAAACTATGAAAAGGCATAGTACAATTCCTTTTTTTCTTAGAGGCAAGCACAATATGAATATGAATAACTCTCTCATCCTGTCAAACTAACTGCCTCAAGTGCAAATAGAAAAAACAAATAGACACACTTGGTTATTTGGAAGAAATTGAAGAAAAAGCCAAGAATGGTTTGCTAGTTTCAACAACTTCCTTTAGGATTTAAGGCTTATCTCCCACAGGAAAACAAACAACAAAACAAAACAAAAAACACAACAAACCAAACAACGCTAATGAAACAGGGTGAAGAGTGAGAGGTGGAGAATGGAAATGAAAAAAAAAAAAAAGAAAGAAAGAAAAGAAAGAAAAAAGAGCTTGGAGGAGGGGGAGGAAAGAGCAAGCTTCTCTCCCATAGAGGAATTACCGAAAAATGGAGAAAGGGTTGGGAAAATAAAATCTGAGCTGCTCAGGCATTCTAGGCTGGGCTTGGGCAAAGTGTTTCCTTGAATTCACTATGAGTGGTCTAGGAGCCTGACAGGCACGCTCGTCCACCTGGTGTTCCTCGGGTGTGGTTGGGTGTAAGGGTGGGAATGACTGAAGAATTTCCAAGTCATTAGATTTGAGATCTTCTCCCCTAAGGTTCTCTGTATGTGCGAAGTGTGTCCGGATCCTCCCGCCCTCGCTCGTCCCCTGCCAGAACCCAAACTGACAGTCACAGACATGCTGAGACAGGGATGGTTCCAGAAAGCAGAAGATGGAGCTCAATGGATGAAATGTGAATAGTGTGGCTCCGGCAACAGCTTAGAAACCTCAATGTGGGGTCAGCTGGGAGACTGGAAATGCTTCCAATGCCACAAGTGATATGTAGCACTGGAATTTAACATTTTGGAGCCTCTACTTTGTGTGGGGCACCAAGCCCAGTGAGCCACACTCTTTGTTCAGCTTCCTCAGGTGAGTTAGCTGGGTCTTCCAGGAGGTTAAATACTAGCTAGCATTTTCCATTTCCTTTGCCTGGAATGCTCTTCTGAGACTGAGGTGTGGCAGCTCCTTCTCCTGATTCAGGAACCTGCATAAAAGTCACCTCCTTCAAGAGGCCCTGAGGGCACTGGGAAGCTCCTGAAGCCTGCTTTTGAAAAGCGGCATAGCAATTACCCCGGGGTTCATAGATCATATTTACTTGTCTGTTTATATTTGTATATGTTGTTGTTTATGGTGTGCTTCCCATTAAAGTCTCAGCTCCTTGAAAGCAGGAACCTGGAGTGCCATTATCACTGAAGCAGAAGCCCACATCCAGGCGCAAACCGTAGGCGCCAAGTAAATGTTAATTCCCTTTCCAACCAGCCACCGGTGGCACTCGACACATCTGCAGTCCCCAAACAAGCCCCAGGTGATCAGTTGCTGCATTCTTGGTAGGATCAAAGCAGGCGGAGGAGCGAGCGGTTAGTTAAGTCGGGTGGACTTCCTTGTCTATCAAGCAGCTCCAGCATTTTAATTGTTAGCTACGATGCTCTTTCTTCCTTCCTTCTTGCACATGAACAGCACAGAACAAAATGACCACACTCCCCTTACGTCTTCATCTGGGACCTCGGCAGGACTCTGCACTAACTGCCTCTGGATGTTAGGGTCACAGTCTTGGGCGGGTGTCCCACGACGATTCTATTCTTGGTCTTCCGATGCCTTCAACCCTCCCTTCACTACGTTCCCCCACCCCCCGTTCTAAATCCCTTTGCCCCTGACTTCGTCAAGAGGTCAAGTCCTCTTTGCCTGTTCGCACCTGTGTCCCCTGGAACTCTCTCCTTAAATCAGCTCCTCCCGAGCCACCCTCACTTCTCCGCGTTCTCCCTCTCCTCCTGCCTTCCCTGGCGTGGCAACGCCGCTCGAGGAACATTTACTTAGCTCCTACCGCAGGCGGGCTGCGCGCTGGGCTGCCGGTAGCCCCTTCACAGCGCCGCTGCGGCTCTCCTTTCCCTCCTCCCTTCCCACCTGCCAAAAACCTGGGTCCACCTGCCCACACTGCGTCACGGGATCCGCTCGCTCCTTCCCAGTGCGTCGCTCCACCTTCTTCCTCGGGGCCGACTGCTGATTGGTCGCCACTCTCCCCGCCCCCTCGTGTGGCTTCGCCCCCAGGGCGGCCACAGGCTCCTCCTCCTCGTCCCCGCCCCTCGTGCTGCTCCTCGGGCTAATCTACTGGCGGCGCGCGGAGAAGTTCTGGGTAAAGTACCGGGAACTGGCCGCGCGGTAGCGGCGCCACTGAGCCAGGCGGGGCAGCGCAGGGGAACCCAGCGCAAGACGGCCAGTGAGCGTCGCGGGCTCCAGCCCCGCTGTCCTTCCACGAGTGGCCGTCCCCGCCGCGGTCTCCTGCGACTGGCACCGGAACTGTCCGCGGCGCGTGGCGTGGGGACCGGAGAAGCGGGCTTTGCCTCCTCCCGGGTCTGTGGACACAGTCCGGAGCCACACACTAGAGAACTAGGCGGCCACCCCGGCGGCGGAGCGTGCAGGTAAGCGCTGGGACGCCCGCCGGAATGGTTCTGGGGTAGTGGGGGCCAGAGGCGCGGTCGCCAGGGCTGCGGTTTGGGGGCCGCCACCAGTCGCCGGGGATCAGGGTCTGTCTCCTGTCGCCCAGGGAAGAACTGGCTGGTGGGGCAGCTCTGAGCAGGGGAGATTGCTGTCGCGGCCGGCATCGGGCTCCGGGGAGGTAGGGCGGAGGTGCTGCTCCGAAGCGGATGGTTTGGCCGGGATTGACGGCGAGAAGAGGCGGAGCGGGGCAACCTGGGTCGCCGCGCCCGAGGATTTGGCGCGGAGAAGCGCGGCGCCGGGCGAGACGTACAGGAAACCTGTGTAAAGTGGGCAGAGCGCGAGGCTTTACCACATCCGCGGGATGGGGCGTGCTGGGGGGGACCCGGGCGACGCCGGCGTTGCAGGCTCCCAGCTTGCCTGCGCCCCCTGGCTCGGCTTGCTCCACTCCCAGTTTTCCCCGCCAGGGGCACCCGCCCCTTGGGCGTTCCAGCGCCCTAGGAAATGTTTGCAGCCTCAGGAGTCGGTGCAGGGCATTATGGTAGATCGTCCATATACTTATTTCTTAACGGGGCAAGCCGCCCTCCTTAGTTAATGCAACTTACCGGCCACCTGCCAACGGTAGCATTATCTCATTTACTCTTCCTTCTCCGTCTCAGAAAGCATCTGTCTCAGTCGGGACACTGAGCTGAGGGGTCTCTGAAGTTGTCGCTTTTGACGTGCCTGGGAACTGTGCTAAAGTGCATCTAAAGCTCCCCCGCTTCATATTGCACTGACCCTCGCAGTTTGAGAACTGGGTTGGGCGTTTATAAATATTTTAAGCTGCTGCTGCAAAAGAGATCCTAACACAGGTAAAAATGTAGGTCTGACTTCTGATCATCTTCTGTATCTGAGTAGCATACAAGATGGGGGTTCCCCCTTCTGGCCAAAGGACACCAATCAGGCAGGCTTGAGCTGAAATGCACCCTAGCTAAATGACCATCCCAACTCCCCCAACCCCCCAACTTGCTGGCACTCC
Source organism: Spilogale gracilis (assembly GCA_004023965.1). Classification (NCBI taxonomy): domain Eukaryota; kingdom Metazoa; phylum Chordata; class Mammalia; order Carnivora; family Mephitidae; genus Spilogale; species Spilogale gracilis. The sequence continues at coordinate 68,033 of PITA01007780.1, read as the reverse complement.
ATCCTGTTTGGCATTCCTCATAGCACTCCTCTCTCCCTGAAATTATCTCCTTGGGCTGTTTACTGTCTGCCTTTCCCCACTAGAATGGAAGTTCCAGGAAAGCAGAGACCTTATCTGTCTTGTTCATTCCTCCATCCCCAAAGTCAACAAAATGCCTGACACCCAGAATATGCAAGAAAAAATTATGCAATAAATGAATAAAAACTTCTCTGTAAAATATGAAGAATGGTGATTTCATACCTGGTTTTGATCTTCATGCTTATTCTTTTTTTTTTTTTTTTCCTGTTGGAAAAATTCACAAATACCAGTAACTACTATAGATCGAGTACCTACTAAGAACTGGATATGTGCTAGAACTTTATGTAGATTACCTGATTAAATATTAGTATAGTCTTAATATTAGCTAGGTATTTCTAAGCAGATGAGAAGTTGAGGCTCTAGCAGATTAGCCAGTTTCCCCAAGATTATCCTGGCAGAACTAAAATTCTAGTTCATTTTCTGTTGTGCTGGACCACTTCCCAGAAGCTGAAATATGATTTTCACTATTACAACCAATAGACGCTTAGCTTTATTTGTAATAAAAACTGCTTAGTCAAAAGAATATTTGGTGCTTTATCATTACTGAGATACAGCTTCAATACTTGCTAGTAGTTACGTTGTAGGATAGATACTATGAGGCTGCCAAAAGTAGCATTATCTTGGGGCGCCTGGGTGGCTCAGTTGGTTGAGCGACTGCCTTTGGCTCAGGTCATGATCCCTGAGTCCCAGGATTGAGCCCTGCATGGGGCTCCCTGCTCGGCGGGAAGCCTGCTTCTCCCTCTCACTCCCCCTGCTTGTGTTCCCTCTCTGGCTGTGTTTCTGTCTGTCAAATAAATAAAATCTTAAAAAAAAAAAAAAAAAGGTAGCGTTATCTCATTTAATCTTCACCATCTTATAGGCAGTCTTTTGAGGCTGTCTCTATTTTTCAGATCAAAAAACTGCAACCCAGGGTCAAGAACTTGATCTAGGTCAATAGTAAATTGCTGAGCTAGATATTGTTCATAGTTTTTCTGACTCTGAATCTTTAGCTCCTTCCACAACACGGAAATCTCTCCTGTCCCCACTATTTAATTAGTTGTTATGATAGAGTCCAGTGATACAGTACGTTAAAAGCATGTGAGGTTGGGCTGTAAACTTAGCGTTGCTAGTATCAAGTGTCTAGCTGTACAGTTTTCTGAATTGTTGAGACTCTTACTGCCATTGATTTTTGTGGTTGAGTTTATAGGTTTGTGGGCTTGGTAGATGGGGGACTTTTAATAAGGAGGAAAGGAAATTCTTTCACTTACATTGAAACTTTCCCCTAAATCTAAAGAGAAATTGGATGGATTTTACCCACTATGGTGGATGAATTCTGAACGCAGTAATGCTGCATACCACTTCAGGGAAGTTCTGGAAAGCCAGCTTAGTTTCTCTGTTTCCATATGCAGAACCGAGGAGAGTCAGAACCACAGCTAATTCTAAATGCTTCTGCAGCAAACTTTTAGTAAAATAACTACATTTCAGCTCTTTTTGTTCTTGTATGAAACTGAGGGCAAAGGGAAGTTAAATAAGAGTTTCATGGTTACCACCTAAAGGGCTAATGGCAAAATAGGGGTAGAAAGGAACTTTCTATCCTTTTTTCCTTCTACTTCCATTCCAGTTTTAGAGGGTAGTATAACGTTTTTCTCTTACATGAGGTTCTGAATAATCCAGTTTTATTTATAATGTGCTTCTTGGAAATACTGTGGTTTCTTAATTGTTAATTCCATTTCAGGGGTCCTCCAGGGAGGGTGGGGAGCCCTCCAACCTAGAATACCCACAGAAGTGATGGAGGTGTGCACCCAAAAGATAATGGAAGCTGTTCAGTTGAAAGAGTCTTCCGTGGATAATTGAGAGTTGTTTGTGGTTCCCTGTGAATTTCTCTTCTGTCTACATCTTATTCATCTGCTTTTTAGCCCTCTCTTCTGGAAAATTCCCTCTTGAGTTCCCAGTCCCTAGTGTTCAGGCTACATTCATGCTTACCCCAGTTCTCGGCTCCCTCCTCTTCAGCACTTTTCACATCCATCCTTTCCTGTTGGCCCTGCACCATGATCACTCAGGGGTCTCAGGGACTTCTGCATGCTGTTCTAACATTACTTACATGTGGGCATTCCTCCCTCAGGCTGTCCTACATATCAAAGTCAGGTGAATTTTTTAAGTGCTGTCATTGTGTTGCTCAAAATTCCTGAGCAGCTTATATAGTTAATAATAATGAAATTAATGACAGCATTGCTGCCAAACTTCTTGTGCCATACTGTCCTGTGTGCTGCAGGTAAGTTATTCCTTTAATCCTGGAGCATAACTGGAGTAGGCACTATTATTATTTTTTAAAGATTTTATTTTTTTATGAGAGAGAGAGGAAGAAAACATGTGTTGGGGGGAAGGCCAGAAGGAGGGGGACAAGCAAACTCCCCCAACGAGCCCGATATGGGGCTCGATCCCAGGACTCAGGTATCATGACCTGAGCCTAAGAGAGATGCTTAAGCATCCGACTGAGCCACCCAGGCGCCCCGAGTAGGCACTGTTTTTATACCTTCAAGTGAGGGTAGGAAAAGTTGTAGGAAGTTGGTTGAGCGACTGCCTTTGGCTCAGGTCATGATCCCTGAGTCCCAGGATTGAGCCCTGCATGGGGCTCCCTTCAAGTGAAGGTAGGAAAAGCACCCACATAAGGGTGCTTTACAGCTAAGATTAGATGGGCCTGGACTGAAACCCTAGGTCCTTTTTATCCCTATTGAAGCCTAGAGTCCTTAGCCTCGAGTCAGGGTCTGGCAGCCTGGGCCCAGGGCCCACCTTCACCCTTTATTCCCCAGCCCTGTGCACAGGCAGCCTGAACTTTCTCAGCAATGCAGCGTTTGCTCTTTGCTGCTACACTCCTGTTGCCTGGAAAGCTCTTTCACTGTCTCTCACCATGAAAAACCCAAGCCTTTCAAGGGTGAACTCATAAGCCACTTCTGCCAGAATAATCTCTTTGAACTCAATCTCTTACAGCATTAAAAAAAAAAAAAAATGTGGGTTCCCAGTTCAGTTTCTGACCATTGAGTATGTGGATTTCTTTCTTTTCTTTAGCACTCTGTTTGTTTCATTCCTCCCCTCATTCTCAGCCAATTCTTCCACCCCGGTGCCTCTTGGCTGGTTATTTGTTCAGAGGTATTACCTCTCTTACTAGATTGTAAATGCCTTGGAAGCAGGGCTGGTATACATTCCTCAGTAAAGATTACTCAGACCACTAAGCGTGGTATGCTGTCCATAGTAGGTGCTCAATTAAAAAGAGAATATGAAACAGTTATATTTGGTTATATTCTGTTAGAATGTTCTGTGAAAGAAGTCATTGCAATGTAGCATTTTGTTTCTTACTTTTTTTTTCTTTTTTTAAAGATTGTATTTTATTTGAGGGAGAAGGAACAAGAGAGAAAGCACAAACAGGGTGGGGCACAGAGAGAGAAGCCGACTCCCAGCTGAGCAGAGAGCCCAACTTGGGACTGGATCCCAGGTCTCCTGGACCATTACCTGAGCTGAAGGCAGATGCTTACCCAGCTGAGCCGCCCAGGCGCCCCCCTTGTTTCCTACTTCTTGATCCACAGTGCTGGAAGGCCTTCATCAATTTGGGATGAAGTAAAAGAAGTCCCATTTATTGAAATCCATGGAAACTACCCATTCTGGTTGTTTTCACCTTGGAGATAATTGCAAGGAGATCTCAGACCCATTCACAAAATGAACATGGTCTGTAGGATAAATGTCTTTTATCTTATATGCACTATTTTTCCAAATATATGGTAATGCTGTTATTAAAAATGAATTAAAAGTATTATGGAATTTAAACTAAATTTTGTACACTATTTTATTGATAAGTGAACATTTCGCATTTTTTAACCTGATTTATTCGATCCTCCGTGAATCAGCTCTGGTTCACAGTTCATCAGTCATCACTTTGCTCTCTGTTTTCCAGTCATACTGAACTAAGTTCAGCCCCTGCCTGTATCCGCAGGGATATATGGAATGTGCTCTGGCTTCCCAGTTTTACGTAAACTTCTGTCCTCTTCGTAATCCCTTCTTCCTCACCCATAACCACCTGGCTGATTCCCACTCATCCAGCATGTTTGAGCATAGATGTCATATGCAGCAAGCCTTCCTCTGTTGCCTCTAAGCTGAAGTTGGAGAACCCTCTGGCACTCTGCGCCTACCCATTTCATAGGGAGCAGTTAGCATCCCATTTTGTAACTGTTGACCACTGGACTGAATCTTTCCTGAAACCCCTGACTCTTACTTGGCTTACATTAGAATCACTTAGAGATCTTTTTTTAAAAATGTCCCTATTTAGGCTCCAGTGCCAAAGCTTCTGGATCAAATGGCTTGGGGTAAGGAGGGTTGGTCACTGGAGTTGTTCTGTTTTGTTTTGGGAGTTTACTCATTCTGTATTATAGGTGGATAGTATTCCATTGTGTAATGTAACATATTTCATGTAGTTACTTATTTTAATTTTTATTATTTTGTTTTTTATTATTAACATAATATTTGTTTCAGGGGTACAGGTCTGTGATTCATCAGTCTCACACAACACACAGTGCTCATCACAACACATACCCTCTCCAGTGTCCATCACCCTGCCGCCCCATCCTCTCCTCCCCTCTCCACCAGCAACCCTCAGTAGGTTTCCTGAGATTAAGAGTCTCTTATGGTTTGTCTCCCTCTCTGGTTTCAACTTGTTTCATTTTTTTTCTCTCTTCCCCTATGATCCTCTACCTTTGTTCTTAAATTCTACATATCAGTGAGATCATATGAGAATTATCTTTCTCTGATTGACTTATTTCGCTTAGCATAATACCCTCTAGTTCCTAATTACTTATTTTTTAAATAATAGCTTTATGGAGATATAAATCATATTTTATACAGTTCACTCAAAGTATACAATTCAATGATTTCTGGCATATTTACAGTTGTGTAACCATCACTGTAATTAATCTTAGAACATTTCATCACTCCAAAAGAAACCACACCCATTAGCAGTCTTCTCTCTCATCCTGAAACCACCAACCTACTTTATGTCTGTGTGGATTTGCCTAGCCAGGACATTTCATGGAATTGGAATCAGACAGTATGTGGTCTTTCAGTGTGTAGCTTCTATCATGGAAGTGTTATATTCAGAGCTCATCTCTGTTACAGCTTGAATCAGCATTTTATTCTTTTTATTGCCCATTGTATGTAATACTGTGTTTTATTTATCCGTTATCCACTGATGGAACTGGTATTGCTTGGTAAAGCCTCCTTGAATGGTCCTAACGTACAGTCAGGAGCTAAACCACAAGTGCCTGTGAGTCTTGTTTATTGTGTCTTGGGCCAGAACAGCATTTGGCACCAGATAGATGTGTGAGAAACACGTGAGCAAAAGAAGCAACTTACTAAAAGCACAATGCCTGTTATGTCAGTGTCATCAAAAAATATCATTAAAAAGCAATCCTCAAGGATGCCTGGATGGCTCAGTCATTAAGCACCTGCCTTCAGCTCAGGTCATGATTCTGGAATCCCTCGATGGACCCCGCATCGGGCTCCCTGCCCAGTGGGAAGCTTGCTTCTCCCTCTCTCACTCCCCCTGCTTGTGTTCCCTCTCTAGCTGTGTTTCTCTCTGTCAAACAAATAAATATAACTCTTAAAAAAATCTTAAAAAATAAAAAAGCAATCCTCATGGTTGATTGTTTAGATCCCAGTTTGAACAACCATAGAACTGTTAAACTGTTAAAAAAGAAAATAAGGAAATTTGAACATAGATGAAATATTACAATTTTTTAAGCACTTGCTTCAGAATAATCTGTGGTTGGGCAGTTTAGAGGGAACCAGTTAGTGATATCTGAAGCTGGGTGATGAATTCATGGAATTTTCAATACTGTTCTCTATATTTGCTGTTGACTAGGGAAGCCACTGGCCACGTGTGTCTACTGAGCACTTGAAATATGGCGAATCCTGGGGCACCTGGGTGGCTTGGTTGGTTGGGCGACTGCCTTCGGCTCAGGTCATGGTCCCGGAGACCCGGGATGGAGTCCCACATCAGGCTGCCTGCTCTGCAGGAAGCCTGCTTCTCCCTCTCTCACTCCCCCTGCTTGTGTTCCCTCTCTGGCTGTGTTTCTCTCTGTCAAATAAATAAAATCTTAAAAAAAAAAAAAGCAATATGGCGAATCCTTACTGGGCTGTACAACAAGTGTAACATATACGCTGAGTTTCAAAAAGTACAAAAAAAGATGTAAAATTCTCTCAATAATTTTGGTTTCTGTGCTCAAATGATGATATTTTGGATATGCTACAGTAATAGATAATTGGAATCAACTTCACCTGCTTCCTTTTACTCTTTAACTGGCTACTTAAAAAGTAAAATTACATATATGGGTCATATTATGTTTCTGCTGGGACAGTGCTGCTGTATGCTTTTACATATATCTGGGATTTTTCATAATAGGTTAAAATCAAAGACATTCGGGGTTTTTTTTTTAGAATTCTGAAGCAAAATATTTTTAATAAATGATCCTTTTTCTATGAAAAGATTGAGAAATATTGATTTGTTCGAAGATGAGTCTTTTTTTTTTTTTTTTTTTAAGATTTTACTTATTTATTTGACAGAGAGAAATACAGCCAGAGAGGGAACACAAGCAAGGGGAGTGAGAGAGGGAGAAGCAGGCCTCCTGCCGAGCAGGGAGCCCGATGTGGGGCTCGATTCCGGGTCTCCGGGATCATGACCTGAGCCGAAGGCAGTCGCTTAACCAACTGAGCCACCCAGGCGCCCCGAAGATGAGTCTTTGTAGAAGCTTCTAGCACACAGACCGTAGTCTTGCAGTGTCATTCCTGGGCTGCCTTCACCTATGTGGACATTAAAAACCTCTCTGATAATAAATGGAGAAGCAGCATGAGGGAGTTGTTCCTTTAATTCTTTTGTTTTCAAGTTGATGAAATATTTCCTTCATCTTGGAAAAATAGAGAAAATGCAATGGTAATGTCATTGTTCTTAGTCACAGTGTTTATACCCTGCAATTGAATTTTTCTGGACTTGATTTATAATCTCTCTGCCTAAATCTGTTTGTTTGTGAGTCAGAATGTGATTGTTTCTAGGCTCCTCAAGACCCCTGGAATGTGAGTGGAGTATGACTCTTAAATAATAAATAATAATAAGTAGATTTATGGGTGAGAAGCATATTGCTTTCATATAATGTTTCTTTAGAAGAGCATTATGTCACTCTCTGGATGTCTGTGTTTACTCACAGAGAATAGACCCGAATTGAAAAATAACTTTAATGTAAGCAGAAGAATCAAATTGCCATGAACAGCCCAAGAGATCATCAAAAGATCTGTGACTGTCAGTATAAAATCAAATTTATTACTCTGTTTACTCTCTACAGTTAACATCTTAAAATCTGATTTTTAAAAAATATGTGGGTAGGGGCGTCTGGGTGGCTCAGGTAGTTAAGCATCTGCTGCCTTCGACTCAGGTTACGATCTCCAGGGCCTGGGATCTTGCCTCATGTTGGCCCAGATTAGTGGGGAGTCCGCTTTTCCCTCTCCCTCTGCCTCTCCCTTTGCTTGTGCTCTCTGTCCCTCTCCCTCTCAAAGGAATAAAGCAAATCTTAAAAAAAACACATGCGTGTCCAACACTTTTCTCTGTATAACATTTCTCCACTTATGTATTAAAATGTAGTATACCATTGCAGATTCCCATACTTGTTTCTTTCTTGATATCAAATGCTGAAATACAAGAACTTCATAGTTTAACTTATATAAAACAAATTTTTCTTCCCCAAATTGTTGTGGACAGTGATCTGAAATGTTTCTGAGCAAAAGCTAAATCATATTATTTTTTAAATCTCACAAACTTCATTAAACTCGAAGTAAATACCTCCCTGGAATGAATACATGGGAGTAGGATTTCTGCCCATACCTATAAGAAGTATTGATTGAGGACACACACTGTGTCGGGGGCCAGACTGTGTACAGGGGACGTGGTGATGAATTAGACAGCTGTGGAAGCTCTTAGATAGGGGATAGAGATACTAAACAGTCAACAGAGAATATGTTAGTTACATGGTGATCTGTGGCTCAAAGGGAATGAATGAGTCTGGATTTTAATTGGGACTCTGGGGAGAAAAGTTCCATTTTTCTGTAGGTCATGATTCAGGCTGCTGATCATCTAGCAGAGGAGGAGAAAGAACGTGGGGCTGGCGATTCCCTTGTAAAATCCTGTCCTGTTTGTGTCTTTTGGCCTCTTGCCGGAGGGGAGGCCCAGTGGAGCTGAGTGGGAAGAGGGATTCAGCATCTCTTTTGAGCTTTTGAATTGCTTTCTATGAGGCTATACAGGTTTGTTTATTTGCTACTGGGAATTGAATCCAAAGTTGAGTTTTTACCGCCTTTGATACTGAAATTGAATGAGATATAACAACCTATTCTCTAGAGTAGCCAAGAAAGTAGCTGAAAATCTTTCACTGGTTCTAATTCTAAAGTAGCACATTGTCTAGAATCTGAGATGCAGTGAGTGTGGGGCATGTGAAGGCCTCCAAGTATATACAGGGAAGGCCCACTTGGGTTTTTCTCACGGGTTCAGAGCTGCTTCAAGCAGATTTCTAGGGCCTATGGAATTAACTGAGGTGTCCTTTGGAGCCTCTTGGCATCCTTAGGGAATGGGGTACCATGCAGCCTTGGAAGGCAGTGATGATAATTACCGAGAATAATGGAAACAGCAGTGGCAGCTAGTAACTGAAGCACTTGCTGAGTGCCACGACCTCCTTAGATCTTCGGATAACTTGTGAGATGGCTGTCATCGTCTCAGTAGACCGGTGACCAAACTGAGGCTGGGGAGCCATTGCTGGTTCTTTGGTTGTCTGGCATCCACTCCCCCTTCCTGATTTCCATTTGAGGAATCACTTCTTTGCATCTGCTTTGCTGAGACAAGAACAAGGGCTGCATTCTCTTGGGCCCCGGGTGGCCTTGTGAGCCAGGCTGGACTCTGGGTCCAATGCCAAGGGCTGTGGAGATTCTACTGCTCAGGGTGTGTCCTGACTAGACCATCCCCGTCCGTGCTACACTGTTGTGGTCTGGCTTCCATTACCGTGAAGCTGTGCCAGCGCTTGCCTCTCAGTAACTCTTAATGCCTTGAACTAGTTGTGGTGAGCAAGATGGAGCAAGGAGAACGTGTCATCAGTGAGGCAGGCAGTTAAAGGTACTGCAGCTAGGAGGTACGGCGGGGACCAGTGTCAGCTGACTCCCCAGAACTGGATGAGGTCTGCAGGGGAGGAGACCCATTAAATTCTATTACAAAGGGGAGGATTGGGTTGCCAGTGGTTTAGCTGGTTTAGCATCTGCCTTTGGTTCAGGGTCCTGGGATCAAGCCCCACATCTGGCTTTCTGCTCAGTGGGAGCTTGCCACTCCCCCTGCTTGTGCACTCTCAATCTCTGTCAAATAAATAAATAAATAAAGTCTTTAAGAACAAAAAAGGTGGGGGGGTAGGATTTGGTATCAAACCGTCAGACTCTTCAGACTCGACCGCTCTCTGTCTGACCCCTTAAGAAAGGCAGCTGCCACTAAAGGTTTGCCGGACTGATCTCAGGACAAAACGGATCCTAACCCGCTTGGACAGAAGCAGCAGTAAGTGCTGAGAGCTGACCCGGGCCAGACCAGACCCAGGCCTTACCTCAGCTGCGCGCCCCCAGACTGACTTCGTGTTTGCTTCCTTAACTTCCTCACCCCTCTGTTATGTGTTCATTGTGGGCCTGTCTCATGTTCTACTGTGTGCTGTTTAGGAAGCCAAGTGTAATCACATGGTAAAATGTCATCGAGTTTGGAATCCTGAACCTGCTTTAGAATTAGGATTAACTTTGCTTTATGGCTGAATAAAGCTGGCTTTAGAAAGATAACTCCTGTGTGAGACTTCGTAGCGTGCTCATGACACTGTTGTTTTTCCAAGACATTTTTGGGGGGTTTCATTTGCCAAGTTGGTTTCTTTGAGTTCCACTCAAAGAACCGGTGGTTGGGGTGCCTGGGTGGCTCAGTGAGTTAAAGCCTCTGCCTTCGGCTCAGGTCATGATCTCAGGGTCCTGGGATCGAGGCCCACATCGGGCTCTCTGCTCGGCCGGGAGCCGGCTTCTTCCTCTCTTTCTGCCTGCCTCTCTGCCTACTTGTGATCTCTCTGTCAAATAAATAAAATCTTAAAAAAAAAAAAAAAAAAAGAACCCATGGTTGTCCTGGCCTGGAGATGCTTGAGTACTTTACTCACAGTCACAAAGGGAACAAGTGGCTGAACCAGGGTGCAGTCCTGGCAGTTCTATTGCCAGGCCCTTGACCAGAGGCCCCTCGGTGTGGGGAGAGCTCTGGACTGGGAGCCAGAGAATCAGACGATGGGTGCCATCCCCACAGTGTCTCTGTCTCTGTGGCCGTGGGCTGTTCACCGCCTTTTTAGGCTGAATTGGAAGGACAGGGTGAATACTACCCATATCTAAATGACACCGCACCTGAGAAGATTTCCTCCTCCATGAGACTTTTGGACCTGCGTTTCTAAAGGCCTTCAGTTTGAGGTTTGAGGTATGGTTTGAGGCAGTGGTTTTCAAAGTGGGTTCCAGGAGTTGCTGTGTCAGCATTCCCTGGGAACTTGTTAGAAATGCAGATTCTTGGGCCTTCCCCCAGACCAACCGAATCTTCTGATTCTCTTCTGGTGGGCCCGGTGGTCTGCATTTTTGCACACCCTTCAGGTGATTCTGATGCACACTAAAGACATTTTCATTTCATTAAAACAATTTATTGTGTAAAAGGTGCTACCTATAAGGGAGCATGAAAAAGTCGGTCACAGTGCTGTTCTCAGGGGACATCCCTTCTAGGAGATGCAGATATATCTAGGCAGATACAAAGGCACAGTTGTGAGAGACAAGGAGGCTGGGTGCTGGCTGGGAGCAAGGTGTTGCCCTATTAGAGGAGCACAGAGGCACTTCTGCAGAGAACGAGGCCTTTGAGCCAAACCTCAGAGGATGCATAGGATGAAGGAAGGGAGCAGAGGGCTGGGTAGAAAGCACATCCTACAGAAAATGCAGGATGAGTCAGGACGTAGCATTTTGAGGAATGAGGAATGAGGAGAAATGAGGAGCCTTCCAGAGTGATGATAAGAATGGGAAAAGTGGAAGGATATGAGAACAGAGAGGTAGGTTGGGGCCGAGATGGAGTGGATCCTGAATGGGTTTGGACTTTATTCTGTAGACAATGAATAAGGAGGGGACATGGTGGGAGCCGTCTTAGAGAAAGTATTCTAGTGCTGGTGGAGACAGTCGGGGGCTGGGGATATGAGCCCGGTGAGCCTGACCTGGGGTGGTGACAATGGAGAAGAAAGGAAAAAGACCACTCAGAAATATCGAAAGGTTAGAATGGCAGCCCCCAGGTGCTCAAGGGATCTGCGAGGGGCACGTGAGGGGGTTGAGGCAGAGGGCAAAGATGATCCTGTGGGGAAATAATAAATGGTGTTGGTACAATCAGGTAAAAAGGCGGGAGCCTTACTTACATCATACCTTCCAGAAAAATAAATTCCATGGATCAAAACTTTAAAATAATTAGGCAACAAATCCAGGCTTTTGTTTTTATTTTTCCAGAGAACTGGTTGATAAACATTTACTGGTATCCACTATGTATTGTAAATATAAAGTATATTGTATATTGTAAATATAAAGTATCTTTTGAAGGATACGCAAGAGCTTTGTAACATCAGATTCCCCAAGAAGGGGAGGACAGTGGGAAAGGACAGGTGTGCTCAAGATTGAAATTGCACCTCTTGAATTTTTTTCTACATCAATGTATTATTGTGCAATAAATACTAAAGCAGACACATAAAGGAACTTTATAGAGTTTCAGGCATACTTGACGGTGTTTTTTAAGGTGTTATGAATACTCTAAGGAAAAATAGGAAGATTGACTAGATTTTAGGGAAAAAGAAAACTTCTGGTTTTGAACATGCTAAGCTTGAAGTGTGTGGGTGGCATCATTGGAAATGTCCAGTGGGTAACTCAGAGGAGAGGGCAGAGTTGCTAATCACCTCCGTGAGTTAGCCAGTTTAGTTGAAATTATGCCACTTGAGGTTTCCAAGAGAGGCCCAACCTGGACAACCTTTCGGCATTCCCTGGGAGAGAAAGAGGGCGGGGCGGGGGGGGGGG
>PITA01007780.1:0-55717 GCA_004023965.1 Spilogale gracilis | reverse complement strand
ATAGTAGCTTCTTTTAATGGATTATCTACCAAAAGTGAGGCACTTTTCTGAGTGCTTTTTGAAAGAACATCACTTAATTTCATTCTTGCAGCCACTTGGGGGTGGGGGCGGGGGAGTATCACTTTCCTGATCATCAGTGAATGCAGGTGAGTAATTCCAAAGAGTAATCCAGGAGAGAGTTTCTTCAGGGGAGGGGGGATGTGAACAGAACAGGACCTTGAAATGTGGTCAGATTTTCAAGATCAAGACATTTTAGGCCATGGGAGTGTTGAGCAACAGCTAAAAGAGATGCTGTCTGATGTAGCTGGAAGGTAGCTTTCAGGGGAGCTGGAGGACAGGGCAGCACCCGGTCCTCTGCGGCTGGAGAGCCACGAGCTGTTGCTAAACAACGGATATACTTCCATCAGTTTCAGTGCTCTATTATCGGAGCAGTTACTTTGTGTTCGTGGTGGGGAGCAGGGATGGTGGTAGACAGGAGAAGTTGTGGTAAGACTTCGAGCTAGATCGTGTAGATGGCTGTAAAGGAACCGGCAGACAGGAACTGTATGGCGAGTAACTAGCTCACTCTTAGTTGGTTTTCTGACTCATGGTCAGTTTGCCTGAGTGATGGCATATTGTTTCTCTTTTTTTTCATCTGTAAGTAAATTATGGGCTATAGCCTCTATTTTCCAGAAGGCTGTCAATGAGGAATAAGGAAAGTGGAGGTGAATGAAGAAAAGGATTATTGGCAGGCCTATATTTTTACTCTGATGATTTATTTATGAGTTGTGCTGAGACGTCATCTTCCTGTCTCAAGACCCAAGCAAGTCGTGCCTCTCTGTGTCAGCAGTTCTTTTTTTTAGCTTGTCAATATACACGTGCATGAACGATATACAGTTTGCCCTGATTAGGTGTTTAGCTCTGTCTTTTTTGAGCCCAGGATTGTCTTACATTTACTGTATGTATATCCCTAGGAATAATGCCCATCCTGAGTCAAAAAGGAAAGGGATGGAAAGCTGTGGCCTAACCCTGGTTCAGAGAGGTTCAGGAGCTTCTTCCTGCAAACGTGCTAAGGGGCTGTACACCTGACTTGTAATTCCTGTTTTTCTAGTAGCATTCCAGTTGGGTTCCTTACTTTTAGTTCTGCATTATTTGTTCCTGGATTAAGGGCCTGGAGGTCTCTTTGGTTCTCTGGCCCCCGAGGTTTTATTTTCACAGGTGTTTGCAGATAGGCCTCAGTGGGTGTTTATGCAAGGTATCTGCCTTTCCTGATGCACAGATTAAAAGACACCTTGTCTGACAAATGCCTGGGACCAGAAGAACAGAATGTTGGAATTTGGGTGTTGGCAAACTGTTCGGTGTCATGGTCCTGAGGGAGCCCTGATTTCCCTTCATTGCTAAGAACTTGGCAGATTAGTTGGGCCCAATAAAGCCATGTTCTTGTGTCTTGCCTTAGCTACTTAGCTCATACTGAAGCTTAGCATATCACGGACTTGCCCACGTCCCTGTGGCTAGTACTGTGTCTCCTCCACTCTCAGAGGAGTTGTGGGAGAATTGACTAAGTGTCTGTGGATGTGAAGAGGGCTCCGGAGGAGATGAGAGCCACGGGGTTGCTAATGGGGAGAGAAGCCAGCTGGAGGAATGTGGCCCGTGTGAATGGGACTGGCAGTTGTCCCCGTGAGTTGTCCCCATGACCTGCCATTTTCTCTGGGGCTGTGGTTCCAAGCTTCAGCAGCTCCAGAATGCCCTGCAGAGCCTGTTCAAACCCAGACTGCTGGCCCCTGCTCCCCCAGAGTTTCTGATTTGGTGGATCTGTAGTGGGGCCCGAGATGCTGCATTTCTAACACGTTCTCAGGTGATGCTCCTGCTGCTGGCCCGGGGACCCCTTTGAAAATCCAGACATTGATTCAGTAGGCAGAAGACCAAGTCTCCACAGCCCTAAGTCTGCTCTGACTTGGGAAAGGATGGAGAATTCTGGTTATCATCATGGTTAGGTTATCATAACCGCCATAATGTAGGGTATTTCCACACTTCTAAATCACTTAATATACTTTGCGTCTCACAATAAAATGATTCGGTGAGGTACACAGGACAGGTATCAGCCTTGTTGCATAGTTGGGGGAAATCTGACTGAGGACCTTGGGTAAGGTGAGCGACTTACTTGAGGGGCCAATAGCAGAGCTGAGATTGTGTCTAGATGTTCTCACTGCAGCTGCAGTGTTCCTTCTAGTTTCACTAGCCTTTACAGCTAGAGAAAAGCTTAGAGATGAGCTGCTCTGACAATGCCCAGACTTTGTTTTAATCACCCTCCCAACTCCAAAATAGCTTTTCATTTTAGAACAGTTTTAGGGTTCCAGGAAAGTTGTAAAGATGCTACAGTTCCCTTTGTTTCACACTCAGTTTCCCCTATGATTACTGTCTTGCATGAGGAAGGTCCATTTGTCTCAGTTAATGAACCAACACTAATACATTATTATGAATCAAAGTCTCTACTTCATCCTGATTTCCTTGGTTTTTGCCTAATACATTTTTTTCTATTCCATAATTCCTTGTTCTTGATGACCTTGACAATATTGAGGCAGGCTGGTTGGGCGTTTTGTAGAATGGCCCTCAATTAGGATTCGTCTGGTGGTTTTCTCATGGCGAGACTAGGGTTATGGGTTTTTGGGAGAACAATAACAGAGATGAAGTGCCGTTCTCCCCACATCATACTGAGGTTAAGTACTGCCAACATGATTTACCACTCTCCATGCGACCTTGATCAGCTGCTTGAGGTACTGTTTGTCAGGTTTCTCCACCGTAAAATCACTCTTTCCCCAACCCACTGTGTGCAGTCCATACCTAAGGAGTGAGGAGTTACGTTCACTTCCTTGATGCTGGAGTAGCTACATATGTTATTTGGTGTTTTCTGCATGTTAGGTTTGTCTATACCTCATTTCTTGATTTATTCTGTTAATCAGTATTTATATCAGTGTGGATTCATGATGTTTATTTTCTATTTTGGCTTATGATTCAATAGTGCTTCATTTATTTTGTCACTATAATTGTACCAGTTTTGGCTGGTAGGTGCACTTTCCTCTGTTCTTTTGATATAAGCCCATCATTTTTGATTTTTTTTAGCATGTTCTTACTTTCTACAGCTACAAGTTGCTCTAGATTTATCGTATATAATTCCTGAGTCAGTTCTAGAATAGTGTTTTTAATGTTGGTATCGATCCACTCAATCGATTTCATCATCATCTAAGTCACCACCCCCAGTGAAAACACTGGTCCATTTCTACCCATCACATGTTAAAAATAAGGAAATCAGCATCTTAAAAGGTGAGCTGGCTCACCCAAGTTCATGTGTAGTTGGTAGCAAAGCTGGTGCCAGGACCAGCTCCAGGTCCTCTAGACTTCTAGTCCCAGGTCTTTTCTATCATTTTATGTTGGCGACTTCTGCCATTCAGTACCTGGGTCAGCATTCTCCCACCTCACCATGTGCCTGTGCATAGGCAATCAAATGTGAGCTCCATGTATTTCTGTGTGCCCAGGACAGATGAGAGAGAGTACTGGCCACATTCCCTGGGGAGACTGCCATGACAAGTGTGTGCTTTCGAGTCCGAGTGGGGCTGTGTAATGTGAACATGACCACTGATGACAGCACTTTGCTGCTGAGGGTCTCTGTTCCCACTTCATGGGGACAGAGGGGGGTTGTCGAACCCATGCACTCTTCATTTGAGTTCTTCCCTTTCAGTGGGGGAGGCAATAAGAAGGGAATTCATGTACCAAAACCTTCAAATTTTACTTCTTCCTGTGAACTCCTGGGATGCGCAAAGACAGAGCTGAACAAAAAGGGTTTTGGTGTTCTAAAGGTCCAAGCAGCCTGTTATTAAGATCTGGTATGAACCATCAATTACACCACGAAGCTTATTTTCCTTTGTGGGAGGAAATAATCCAGTCACCAAAAGGTTCCTAAGATGCAGGGAATAATAAATGACAAACTTATTTCATATCCATTTCTCAGAATGTTTCATTTCAAAAGATATTTTGAAAAAATTTTTAATGATTGAGGGTGCATGCTCTGGCAGAAAAATTATTCATGTAAAGAGGTTTAAAGGACTAGGGCAATAGTGCTGCATTAGGGAATTTTGTTTGTAAGGAAGAGAAACTCGTTGAGTTTAAAGACAATTTAAAAGAAAATTTGCAGGGTGCCTGGGTGGCTCAGTCAGTTGTGCTGACTCTTGATTTCAGCTCAGGTCATGATTTCAGGGTTGTGAGATTGGGCCCTGTGTGGAGCTCTGTACTCAATCACAGAGCCTGCCTGAGATCCTCTCTTTCCCTCTCCCTCTGCCCCTGCCTCCACTTGTGCCATCTAAATAAATAAATAAATAAATAAATAAATAAAATCTTAAAAAAGAAAAGACAATTTTGTGGCATATGTTGTTAAAAAGTCCATGAATAGGGCTAGCTTCAGGCATGACTGGATCCAGGGGCTTAAATCATGTCATCAGGGCCCTGTTTCTTGCCATCTCCTACCGTGTTTTTTATCTGGCCTCATTCTCAGGCAGGCTTTCTCCACCTGAGCACCTCTTGGCAGGTATTAACTTATTTCCTGCAAGCCAAGCAGCTGTATTCTGCAGATGCTTATTGCCTTTGGTTGTCCCTGCCTCATCGCATGCTCCTCACTCTGAACGGGTAACTGGGGCCAGAGTTATCAGGGCCGTCATTGGCCAGGTGTGGGTCTGGTGTTTCCTGTGGAACAGGGCAAGGAGGTGTTCCTCTGAGGAAGTTTGAGGTGTTGCTACCAGACAGATGAATTGGCTGGACAAACAAAAATAATGGATGTCCACTCTTTATAGTGTTGTGAGGACTGAGGGTAAGTGCTTGATGGGTGACTAAATGCTCAGCTCTTATGCGCTTTATTCATTTGTTTATGTAGTTCCTTCCCAAGTTACTCACTCATTTCGTGGGCTTGTGAGTTCTGTTAGGGAGCCCTTCTAGTCATTCCTTGATTAATGTATTGACTTGACTGCTAGCCCTTGTTAGGCCTTCAGCAAACACTCTTCTTGCTGTTAATGCTAATTGCAAGGCCAGTTTCAGCTAGTCTTGGCTAGATGATGGTGAGCCTCTCTTTGAACCTGTTTAACCATATTCCACAATTTATGATTGCTTTTGGCTGAATGGTCAGCAAAGATACCTTTAATAAATCTCCTTTGCTAATGGGGGAAGGGAGGTAACTTCTGATCTTTTTTTCTCTTGATACTATTTCTAGCTCAGATCATTAGTAATTAATTCTAATCCTTCCTTCTGTAAGGGGAGATCAGTTTTTATTTTTGTATCATTACATGAGCCAAGAATTCTTATTTCCCAGGTTTAAGAAAAAAATTTGCCTGCAAGTTCGGTTATTCAGATCTCTTGCTTATTTTCCTTGTTGCTACCTGCCATCTTCAAATTTCTCGGCTTATTAACACCTTTGCCTGAAGGCAGATAAGGTAAGATCAAGGAGTCTAGTAATTAAAACTTTAACAGCAGCCTGTCTTTTTTCTTGTTTCTTCCTGAAGGGGCTACCTTCTTGGCAAGGTTGCTGTGCAAAACCAGTTCATACATTGACCAACATGAACTGTGACAGATTATCTGTGAATTTCAGTTAATCATCTTTCTCCTGTCTCTTTTAGAACAGGAATTTGAACCCTTGGCTGCAAAGGTACTCCCTCTGGGAGTTGCCAGGACTTCAGATCTTTTCCTTGGCCTTCTTAAGCCCTGCCTTCTTAAGCCCTATTGAGATCAAGTTAAACATGAAAGTAATGTCAAGTTTAGAAGAGGATAAATGTTAGGGTCTGTTCATCAGTCTCAGAGGGGGTGTTATTTTTATATTTCACAGCCAAACAGAAAAGGTATTTTAAAAAATGTCTTCAGGGGCGCCTGGGTGCCTCAGTCATTAGGCGTCTGCCTTCAGCTCAGGTGATGATCCCGGGTCCTGGGATCCAGCCCCTAGCCAGCTCCTTGCTCAGCAGGAAGCCTGCTTCTCCCTCTTCTAAACCCCCTGCTTGTGTTCCCTCTCTCACTGTGTCTCTCACTGTCAAGTAAGTAAATAAAATCTTAAAAAAAAAAAAAAATGTCTTCAGGGGCATCTGGGTGGCTCAGTTGGTGAAACGTCCGACTCTTGGTTTCAGCTCAGGTCATGAGATTGAGCCCCATATCAGGCTCCACACTCAGAGGTTCTCTCTCCCTGTCCCTCTGCCCCTCAAATAAATAAACCTTTACCAAAAAAATGTGTTTTCATTTGCACAGATAATTGAGTTTACTATACGTTTATTGTATCTATTTCTCTGTTTGTTTGAAGCACTGCTTTACTAGTTTAGTGCCATCAGTTTTTGAACTTCTGTTTTGAATCTCTAAAGTGTTTGTATCCAGGTTATGGTCAAGAGTCACAAAAACTGTTTTGATGGGGTTTCTCACTCATATATAAATATGTATATATGAATACATATGTATATGTATATATATACACATGTACACACGCGTACACACACTACATAAGCAGGGCAGGCCTTTGTATCATGAGAATATTTTTAGAACACTAATGAAGTGGAAAGGTTTGTGTTTCATTTCCTTTGGCTTCCCTCTATTCAGACACCTGCATTTGCCATTAATTACTATTCCCATGGTATTTTGTCTGTTGTGCAGTGTTTTAAAATAATACTGGGAGGGAAGCAAGCTTTGGAGACACATATCTGCATTGGAATAAATAGTTGTTTTTTTCTTAGTAGCTCCACAGAAGGCTCATTTAAGAGTAATAGCTATTTTTGTACATTTTAAGGAGGTTCTGTTTCTTTTCATCTTTTCTGCAATCTTTGCCTATTCCATATAGTCAATCTCCTTCGTCACCTCATTTTTTTTTTCTCAGTCGGAGAAGTCTGAATACCATTTGCTCCAGCATTGTTTCAGAGTTAGAAAATTGCTTTCGCTGGGATCTCTTTTTAGTCATAGGCTCTTGGGTTAAACCTTGGGTTTGCAAGGGGCAGATCAGCACCATGACATTTCAAAAAACATTTATACATGAAGGGCATTTAAAAAGAAATAATCTCTTTTGGAAGTTTAGCCTATTGCTTTTATTTTATGTACACTTTTTATTGAAGTATACTATACATGCAGGAAATTATACAGAGCACAAATGTATAGTTTGATGAGTTTGCATAAGATGAACACATCTGTGTAACCAGCATCCAGATTGAAAAACAGAATATTACTGGCTTCTCCGAAGTCACCCTCATATAGTTCCCATCCCTGTCTCTATCCCAGGAGCTCTCTTGATTTGTAACACCATCAGATCAGCTTCGCCTGTTTTTGTAATCTACATAAATAGGATCTTACCGACTCTTTGGGTGTGTGAGATTCATTCACGTTTTGGTGCGAAGTTACAGTTCACTCACTCCTGTTGCTGTTAGAATTTCACTGTGTGACTGTACCAAAAATTTATTATCTATCCTATTGCTAAAATGTGGGTCTTCCCCATCTCAGACTTTATGATGAATGCTGCTGTAAAGGTTCTTAGACCATAGATTTTGGTGAACAGCATGTGAGCTCTTGTTGGGTATGTACCTGTGGGAGAATTTCCAGATTACATGGTTGGCATATGTGTAGTGTCAGTTGATTTCTCCAAACAGTTTTCTAAAATAGTCATATTAATTTACATTTCCTCCAGCAGTACATGAGAGTTCTAGCTGACCTATATCCACACTTGACATTTTCCGTCTTTTTCATTTCAGCCGTTCTGATGGTTGTTTAATAGTGTCTTGTGATTTTTAGGTTACATTTCCTTGATTAGTAGAGAAGTCAACCCCCTCTTTGTGGGTTTATTGGGAATTAATATATTGCTTTAAAAATACTTTGATCTTACTTATTATGTTCTTTGGTTATTTAAGTCATAGGGTTTTGGTGTTAAACATTAAACAGAATTTAGAAAAAGGATTTATTGGCATTTATTGTGATATGACCTTCTAGGCCAAAGAACAAGTTCCCAGATCTTTATTTTATTATCGCCATCACTAGACTCACAGTGTTGTTTTGGAAGGTTAAGGACACATATACAATTAGAAATTCACAGTTTCTGAGGCCCCTGGGTGGCTCAGTTGGTTAAGCATCCGACTGTTGGTTTGGGTTTAGGTCATGATCTCAGGGTCCTGAGATCAAGCCCCTTGCTGGGCTCTCTCTGTGCTCAGTGGGAAATTTGCTTCTCTCTTTCTGTCTCCCAGCCCGCCACCCCCCACTTGCAAGCGCTCTCTTTCTCTTTCTAAAATATATATTTTTTGGGGCGCCTGGGTGGCTCAGTTGGTTAAGCGACTGCCTTCAGCTCAGGTCATGATCCCGGAGACCCGGGATCGAGTCCCACATCGGGCTCCCTGCTCGGCGGGAAGCCTGCTTCTCCCTCTCTCACTCCCCCTGCTTGTGTTCCCTCTCTGGCTGTGTTTCTCTCTGTCAAATAAATAAAATCTTTAAAAATAAAATAAAATAAAATAAAATAAAATATATATTTTTTAATTCACAATTTCTATTTGTACTTCAGTCTTCTCTCCCACATTAATTGAGTGAATAAGTTGGATATGATGGGGATGCTGAGATGGAGAATTTGGTTTTACACTTTAAGAAGCTGTTCTAGGGGTGCCTGGGTGGCTCAGTTGGTTGGGCGACTGCCTTTGGCTCAGGTCATGATCCTGGAGACCTGGGATCGAGCCCCGCATTGGGCTCCCTGCTCAGCAGGAGGCTTGCTTCTCCCTCTCTCACTCCCCCTACTTGTGTTCTCTCTCTCAGTGTGTTTCTCTCTGTAAAATAAATAAATAAATCTTAAAAAAAAGAAGCTGTTCTATGTATATAGCAGAGTGAAATGATGCTATTATGGAGCACTAAAAATGTGCCCTGAGCTCCCTGAGGAAGGAGGGATTAAGTCCTATGAGAGGAATACAGGAACATTTCATAAACATCGAAATGCCTTTGAATTTGTCCAAAAAAATTTGTGAGTGGAGCTATAGAGGGAATGAGTATTTCCCCAGATGCGGCCCATTTGCGGATAGCAAGCAGCTCAGAGTGGCTAGGTCTTAGTATGTGCAGAGGGATACAGAGGAAGAAAGCTAAAGGGAGCAAAATAAATTTTTTTAACATTCAAAAAGTGACTATTGATCAATAAGGGACCAAAACCAATTCATTAGAAAAAGCAAATTAAAACACACGGAGATACCATTTTTCACTGCTCTGTTGCCTGAGATTTAACAACAATGTTTGACAGGAGTTTTTATTGGCAAATGTGTGGAGAAATCATCTCCATTTATGGCTGGAAGGGGAATAAATTGCTATCAACTTTTATGGAAGGCAATCTGGCGGTCTTTTTCAAAGTTGAAAATGTGTATACTTTTTGACACAGCAATTCTCTTTTGGAAATGTATCTTACAAATATGTTTATACATGAGCAAAAGGCTATAACAATAAAAGTTGGGAAATAACCTGTATGTGGGGGATGTGTCATTAAATCATGGTTCCTCCACTCAATGACTTCCCATGCATCCAGTGAAAAGAGTGGAGGAGCTCTCTCTCTATTGATATATGGAAATGAAACAGTCCCCAAGATGTATGGTTCAATTGGAGAACAAGATGTGAAATGGTGAATAGTATGACAGCTTTTATATAAAAATTGGGGAGAAATGTACATGCATCTGAAAAAATAAATAGATTACATTAGTTACTCCCTGACAGGAATCAGGTAATGGTGGGAAGGAATGGGAGACTTTTCACTCTATACCCTTTGGCAACTTAAGAATTTTGAGGCAGGCTCAGTCGTTAAGCGTCTGCCTTCTGCTCAGGTTATGACCCCAGAGTCCTGGGATAGAGTCCCGCGTTGGTCTCACTGCTCTGCAGAGGCCTGCTTCTTCCTCTCTCACTCCCCTGCTGTGTTCCCTCTCTAGCTGTGTTTCTCTCTGTCAAATAAATAAATAAATAAAGTCTTAAAAAAAAAAAAAAAAGATGGGTGCCTGGGTGGCTCAGTGGGTTAAAGCCTCTGCCTTCAGCTCAGGTCATGATCTCAGGGTCCTGGGATCAAGGCCCACATCGGGCTCTCTGCTCAGCGGGGAGCCTGCTTCCTCCTCTCTCTCTGCCTGCCTCTCTGTCTACTTGTAATCTCTCTTTGTCAAATAAATAAATAAAATCTTAAAAAAAAAAAAAAGAAAGAAAACTTAGTTGATGATGGTGAATTTTGTGTGCGTGCGTCTCTTCTGCCATGATCTCAGCAAAAACCACATGAGTGAAATGTTGCTTCAGCTGGATCGGGCCCTTCTTTTCAGAGTATTTTTTTAAATAAGATTTTATTTATTTGAGAGAGAATGAGGGTGTACAGCATAAGTAGGGGGAGGGGCAGAGGGAGAAGAAGACTCCCCGCTGAGAGGAGAGTCCAACGTAGGGCTCGATCCCGGAACCCTGGGATCATGACCTGAGCCCAAGGCAGGTGCCTACCTACTGAGTCGCCCAGGCGACCATTCAGAGTATTAAATTCCTCTTTCAGCAGAAGCAAAGAGCCTAGTTAAGTATAAAGACTGAAACTTTCTAGAATGGCTTGAGAACCAGTTCCTACCCACTTGGTCCTACTTGACCTTCACAGCCCCAGGTGAGGCAAAAGGCTATAAGGGACGTGACTCATTCCAGCCATACCAATAAGCAGTTAGAACATGCTGTGGCGTGTTTAATTTTGGAGGCTTGGGTGGGGGGAGGCATAGATGAGGAGAGAAAATTATTTGCAAGGACATGCCCAAGATCTCACTGCTTCAGTTAGTGGGGCCAGTCGTGAAACAGGAACTAGAAATTCAGCAGAACTAACAGAATCTGACTTAAAAAGTGATTTTGACACCAAAGGAACTGCACTGAGAAGAAAGTAATGGCTAAGAGGAGAAAGAAGTTTTTAAAAGTAAAGGAACAAAACAATATGTGCTCATTGGAACATAAAATTTGAATAATAAAGTGAAATTATGCAAGTAGCTTAACAACAGTTGGGAAAACCAAAAAATGTAGAAAAAGGGCCAGTTTCACAAGGAAGAATACAAAAATCCAGAAATTTTAAGTCTAACAATAAGACCAATTTTATAAATGGAAACACCTTCTAGAGAAATATATGCATTCTGTGCACCAAATAAAGATAAAAAGATGCTTATTTGCTAGTTAAGGAAGATGTGGAAAAGGGAACACATATCCTGGTGCTTTACTCTTCAGTTCTTCATAACAGCACATACATGGAGTGAGCAGGTGGGAAATAAAGCCAGAGTAAACTGATGAAGGATTTTTTTTTTTAATTCGTTAGAATCTAAATTTACAGATGAATGCAACAGAGATTTATAATGGTTATTACTGGATGGTGGAATTACACATGATATCAGCGTGTGCTTTTCAATACTTTTCTGTATTGTCTAAAACTCTAAATATAATGAATATGTATTACTTTTCTTAGTCATAGACAAGAATGAGTTTAACCTGAAGCCTAATAGGCTTGTTAAGATCAGAATTTCCTTTATTGCAAACTTTAGGACTAGAGAAGATTATGGACCCTACACCCCCCCGACACCCACCGGCCTCACTCCTGTTGTCTCTCCCCTGGTCTGAGGCCATCCACCTGCTCATGGGTTCCCAACCTCTCTTGCTTATTCAAATGCTTTGCTCCATGGGTGGATCCTCTCTCTCCTGCATTATCAATTTCCCTATCACCTAGAGTATTCTCATGAACCTCTAAATGTACAAAATGTATCCTGAATCTAATCCATTCTCACCAGCTGCTCCGTTTTGTGAGCCATCATCACCTCACCTTTGGTCTACACTCGTATCCTAACTGGCCTCTCTTTTCCCTTTCTACCCCAGCAGCCCATCCTCCACACAACAGGCCACGAGAGTCACTAGGATGGAAGCCCCAAGAGGCAGGAACTCTTGTCCACGACTGAGTCCCCAACGCCAGAAAAGTTGACGGCATGCTACAAGTGTTCAGTATATTTTTGTTGTTGGAATCAATGAATCCCTGAATGACATGGTGGCGCCCAGTCTTAAGGTTTTGTTCTTTGTTTTTGTTTTTTGGGGGTCCTTATTAGTGGGGAACTAACTGGTAAATTAATGTGCTACTGTCTTTAAGCAAATTCATGTGTGACTGCACTGGAACAATGTATTAATTCAAAAACAATTTTTGGGGAGCCTTTTATGGGCCAGATATTGTTCAAGTGCCGGGCTATGTATAGCAGTGAACAAAATAAAATCCCTGTTCTCATGAAACTTCTGGTGATCAAAGGACATCATGGGTTTTTGAGGTCATGATTATGGAGGGCATAATTACATTGTCCTTATTTGCCCAACTGCTTTATCCTTGACCCTACCTCCCTGTAGTATCATGAGTAAGAGCCCTTGGCCCGAGCAACCACTTCTCAGACCTGGTGTGATATGTCTTATGCTTTAAAAAAAAATCTTTCCAGAGTGTCTTCTGCCCTTATAATTTTTATGTAATATGGTTTGGTTACTGCAGCCCTGCGAAAAATTTCTAGGTTTGAATTTAGAGAGAATGTGTCAATGCAGAATGATTTTTGTTTGTTTATGGTCAGAGTTTTCAGTTCGTTTTACTGTGCTATTTGGACGGAACCTAAGTTTATCTGCAGAAGGTTGGGGGAGATGGCTTGCAGGACTCTTTTTTTGGACCCCACTGCCCCTTACACTTTTTTCCTGATCTGTGTGAGAAAACTGGTCAGGCAGCGTTGAATGATATGGTTGGAACCATTTGTCTAAATGCTTTCTTTGGAGCGGAAATACCCAGGTTAAATGGGTCTATAGAGAATGTGTTTATATGAATTCAAGTGGTGTAACATGATTCTTGGCATAAGAGTAGCTATAAAGAGTAGCTGTAAAGGCATTCATAATTAAACAGAAATTATACGAAATTGAAATTTTGGTTTGATGCCTTACCTTGAGGCTGGAAGATTTTGACACACTTAATGGAGGAAGGCTTAAAAAATAGCAGTCTCTGTTGGTACAGAGAATAAATAACAACTTCATGAAAAAACAATCTAAAATGTTTGACTAGAAAGACTTTTCATCACTTAATAAAGCAACTAGTTTATTCCTGGGATTCAGGATGATGTTTTGAATGACTATCTATTTGGACATCACAGCTCCTTTGTTTGCCCAAAACTATAGCTGTGGGGGAAGGTAGCAGAGTGGAATACAGTGAAAGAGAAAGCAAGGTCTTGAGTAGAAAAAAGCTTCATGTGATTTGCGTTTTCGCGCCTGCCCAAATGCTGGAGGATGTGTTTCAGATTGTCCATCACTGTTGTTCTGTTGATTAGCATGAAGGTGACTTTCCCTGTAAAGTGTCTGAACATTTTTAACAAGAGTTATCCCGGGCTACGTGTAGTATCCTTCTAGTTCCTGCTGTTGAGCGTGTAATGTGGTGTCAGATGGTACTGACCACTTCATGAAACAGAGCCTCAACTGTGCCTTCAGTCTAAAGTGATGGGGAGTTTTCTTTCTTTTCATTCATTCGGCATTTACCAAGCATCTGTTATGCCAGGTCCTAAAATAAAAAAACCTGCAGCTTCTGTCCATGGCTGTGAAGTACTTAATCAGTGACACAGTCTGATTGCTGTTTATCATGTTGCATCCTTTCTCTGTTAGTCTATTTGGCTTTCATACTGAGAATAATAAGCCCTCAATTAATAAACTCCTGTTTAAGATGATGATTGAAAATCTGGTCATAATTTAGCTGGCTGGCTGTACTTTAATAAGAGACATTAAAACACAAGCTCCGAGCAACCTTTCCTACAGGGATAGGAAATTAGAACTTGCTGGTATAATTCTTGAAAGAAACCCCAAGGAAGAGTTGCCTGGTTTCGAGAGATATGGGCTGACTCCCTGGCAGAGCTGGGGATTGGTTGGGTATTGGGAAATGGGTTGTAGATGGGTCATGAGAACAATTAGAATGATGACATAAAACTACTCAAAAGAGAGGGAAGGTTTTCACCTTTTAAGGTGGGATTATGTTTGAAGTAGCACAGAGTTATTTTGGGTGAGATGGAGGAGGGGAAAGGGAATTGGTTGTGGGGTGTGTGTGTGTGTGTGTGTGTGTGTATGTATGTGTGTGTGTTTTAGATCTGGTACTCTTACTTATAGATTTAGTTAATGGTTCACAGATTTTAAGGCCAGGGAATCTTGGAAATTACCTAACCATGACCTCTTTAGGGTTGATGTAATACATAGAATTAAGAATGTTGTAGAGGGGCGCCTGGGTGGCTCAGTTGGTTAAGCAACTGCCTTTGGCTCAGGTCATGATCCTGGAGTCCCAGGATCGAGCCCCACATCGGGCTCCCTGCTCGGCGGGAAGCCTGCTTCTCCTTCTCTCACTTCCCCTGCTTGTGTTCCCTCTCTAGCTGTGTTTCTGAGAAATAAATAAATAAAATCTTTTTAAAAAAATGTTGTAGAATTTTGTCTATAAATATACATCTTCCTGGCATGGATTATATTGAACTAGATGAAAAATTTTAATACCTAGTCTCTTGAGATGGCTTATGTGAGGCTTTCCTTATCAGTAAAGCAACACCAAAAATTTCACCCGATTTCGCGTATCAAGGATGTTAAAAGTAATTTTTCAAATGTGGAAAATTAGAACTTAACCTTCTGAAATTTCAGTCTACTATAGTGCATTACACTGAACATCAAAGGAGACACAGGGTAGACCTAGGTAAGCAGTTATGCGATTAATGGTTACAGGACATGGGGCAGATCATGAGTCTGTCTATGGGCCTCAGTTTCCCTGCCCCTAAAATAAAAGGCTGACCTACTTATGTCTTACTTAGCTTCTTAAATTCTTTTCCTTAATTTTGTGATTATTGATCCTAACCCAGTCAAATATTAGTTTTGTTATAAAATTCTGTGCATCATTCTGGAACCTGGGTAGTTCAAGTGCCTCTTGACTATTGCATTCTAGAACTATCCATGTCTGAGCTCTCTTTTCAAAGCATGAAGGACCCCTCCACATTCACTAATGTTCTTCCTTCTAGTTATTCGGTGATATCCAGTTATTAGTATCCCCAAGAAGTGTTGCTATCAACAACACAAAAGCTCTCTACAGTCTCATTCATGCTTGAATAACATGATTCCCTTTTATGTTTTAAGAAAATAAAAACAATTGAGGTCTTGCTGCAAGTGCTTATTCATTCAAGCTGAAAGACGTACTGTGGGTGTTATGTCTGATTTCTGAGAGCTTTTGTAGCAGGTTGGTGTCTAGAGTGTTTTGTCTCTGTTTATTTGTATTTGTTTAGACAGAGATTAATAAAGAGCTTTTCTTGCAAACCATGAGGATGATTAATACAGGTTTCTCCCCTGTGGTGCTTTTTATCAGCCCTTAATGGAAAAAAGAAATGAAAGAATATTGTTTCTTTCAGCTCAACTCTTACATCTTTACCAGTAAACTAGGGAATTTGGGGAAAAGAGAAAAACAAGACATGTGCAATAATAAGGTTTAGGTCATAAATACTAATAATCTTCTGGTTTTTGTAGACCAATTTTTTCCCCTGCCTCTAAAAGTGTTGTTTTTGTATCCACATTTATAGTCATGGACTGTAGGTATTTATTTAATATTACTGTATGACCTTTTTGGTTTGCATTTGCTTTTCCTTTTTCCCTTCTTTTGACCAGAAGCCCTATGAAATTAAACAGAACTTCTGTGCACAACTGAAAAAATAATTATGATTTGCTTTTTTATTTTGGCAAGGAGTTGCCTTCCTTCTTCCTTTCTCCCTTCCCCCCTTCCTCCCTTCCTTCCTTCCTTCCTTCCTTTCTTCCTTCCTTTCTTCTTTCTTGATTAGACATATAAGTGAGATCACATAGTATTTGTCTTTCTTTATTTGACTTATTTCACTTAGCGTAATGTTGTCACAAATAGCAAGATTTCCTATTTTTATGGATGAATGATATTCCATTGTATATAAATATCACAACTTTTTAAATCCATTCATCCAACAGTGAGCACTTAGGTTGTTTCCATATCTTTGCAATTGTAAATAATGCAACAATCACCATGGGGATGAAGATAGCTTTTTGAGGTGGTGTTTTCATTTTCTTTGGATAAATCCCAGAAGTGGAATTGCCAGATCATGTGGTAGTTCTATTTTTAACTTTTTGAGGAGCCTCCATACTATTACCCACAGTGGCTGCCCCAGTGAACACTCCCCCCGATAGCGCACAGGCTTCCCTTTTCTTCATAGCCTTGCTGATACTTGTCTCTTGTCGTTTTGATGATAGCCATTCTAACAGGTGTGAAGTGCTGTCTCATTTTGGTTTTGATTTACGTTTTCCTGATGACTAGTGACATTGAGCATCTTTTCATTTACCTGTTGGCCATCTGTATGTCTTCTTTGAAAAAATATCTATTCAGCTCCTGTGCCCATTTTTAGTCAGATTGGAGTTTTTGCTATGGAGTTGCATGTTCTTTATATATTTTGGGTATTGACGCCTATGAGATACATGATTTGCTAGAATCAAGAGAGTCTTATTATGAGGGTGGTGGTGGTGGTGGTAGGTGGTTGATTAGATGTTAAATGAACAAGTAATAATTGTAGGGCTTTGATATAATTTCATAGAAATGCAATTTTGATCTATTAAGACTTAAGGCGTAACTTTAAAAAATATGAAACTAATTTTTTTTTCCCAACTTGGGTTTAGTCTCTGGTGATTTTTATAACTTGGCTTTTAGCTGTTGGGCACTTTTATTTTATTTTATTTATTTATTTTCTGATGTGTTAGTCCTTTTTTTAAAAAAAAAATCATTTTATTTTTTCAGTGTTCCAAGATTCATGTTTATTGGGCATTAACTTTGAAACAGTCCTTTTTGGTGATCTGAGTTACAGATTATATAACCACTTTAATTCTGAACATACTTGTTCTGAATGGCCCTCTTTGTTTCCTCTTACTGTTTACCTTAGGCCAAGAAGTTTCACATGTTTTGTGTTGAACTTAATTGTCTCTGTTTTCACCTTTGAGAGCTATGGTGAGTTTAAATTTTTGTTCCCTACCCGGATTTCAAGACCAGTTATAAGACTTAAATAAACATGGTGTAGGCATTTTGATTCTTGAGAAATCCCCTTTCACCAGTATGTTTGTTTGTAGGTCTGTGCGTTGGGGTGGGGGTGAATATTTGTTCTGGGAGTCTTGGTTGCATAACTAGATATTTTCTGTGGTTATGAAATGCAGCACAGTAAAGTTATGTGTTTCCTTAGGAACTTTTTTGCTGGTACTTTTGCAGAATAAATACCTTTAATGGCCTGGCTTGGGAACCTAATCATTTATAGCATTTCTGTGGGAAAAGTAAATTGCAAATGCCAGGCAGTTCATTTACAAACATACTTTTGAAGCATAATGCACTGAAAGACTAGAGGCTGTTTATTTTTATTTTTATTTTTTTAAGATTTTATTTATTTGTCAGAGAGAGGGAGAGAGTGAGCATAAGCAGGAGAAGTGGCAGGCAGAGGGAGAAGCAGGCTCCCATGCTGAGCAGGGAGCCCAACAGGGGACTCCACCCCAGGACCCTGAGATCATGACCCAAGCCCAAGGCAGATGCTTAGTCTACTGATCCACCCAGGTGGCTCTGGAGGCTGTTTAAAAAAGATGAACACATCAAAAAATGGGCAGGAGACATGAACAGACACTTCTCTATAGAAGATATACAAATGGCTAACAGACACATGAAAAAATGCTTGTCATCCTTAGCTATCAGGGAAATTCAAATCAAAACCACATTGGGATACCACCTCACAGCAGCTAGAATGGCCAAAATTAACAGGACAGGAAACAACAAGTGCTGGAGAGGTTGCGGAGAAAGGGGAACACTGTTGGTGGGAATGCAGGTTAGTGCAACCGCTTTGGAAAACAGTGTGGAGATTCCTTAAAAAATTAAAAATAGAGCTACCCTATGATTCTGCGATTGCACTACTGGGTATTTACCCTAAAGATACAGATATAGTGAAAAGAAGGGCCATATGTACCCCAATGTTCATTGCAGCAATGGCCACAATCGCCAAACTGTGGAAAGAGCCAAGGTGCCCATCAACAGATGAATGGATAAAGAAGATATGGTCCATATATACAATGGAATATTATGCCTCCATCAGAAAGGATGAATATCCAACTTTTGTAACAACATGGATGGGATTGGAGGAGATTATGCTGAGTGAAATAAGCCAAGCAGAGAAAGCCAAGTATCATATGGTTTCACTTACTTGTGGAGCATAAGGAGTAACATGGAGGACAGTGGGAGAAGGAAAGGAAATGTAAACTGGGGTAAATCACAGAGGGAGACAAGCATGAGAGACTTTGGACTCTGAGAAACAAACTGAGGGTTTTGGAAGGGAGGGTGGTGGAATGGGTGAGCCTGGTGGTGGGTATTGAGGCACATATTGCATGGAGCACTGGGTGTGGGGCATAAACAATGAATCTTGGAACATTGAAAAAATAAAAATAAAATAAAAATTATAAGTAGCAGTGAGGTCAGGCTCTCCAGCTGGGGCCCAATCTCTGTGTAAATGACAGATCAGGAGAGTTCTTTAATGTGATTAAAGATTCTGAAGTAGATCACCCACCAACTGCGGCATCTCTGAGTGGTTCTTGTTTTCTGTTTGTCTTACTTCAAAGGCCTGGTCCTATATTTGCAAAAAAATGTAATGACTTAGTTTTAGAATATGAGAGCTTGTTGGTATGAGGGATCACTTAGCCTTAGGAGAGAGAAAGAGATGGTTTGCTCCTCTGGGTTTAAGAGGTCACCCTTATTATAATATATAGAAAAAGGAGATCCTTTGGAGTCTAAGAATTGAGCGTTGGAAGGAATTTTAGTTCCTTCCATTTTTCTCATTTACAGATAAACTGAGACCTAGACGTAACTGAAATGTTGAGTGCCTTAGTTTTGATCCCCCCCCAAAGTATAGCCTAAGCAAGAAGTTGAGTATCCATAGTTTATTTGGGAGGCGATCCTAAGAAGCAGGAGTGAGGGAGCAGGGAAGGAGGCAAGGAGGAAGGAAAAGCCAAAGTAAGAATGTGTGAGGAGGCTGATACTGTAGGCAACTAGGGCTTGGTTCTTCCCCCAGTTTCCTCCTTTGGTAGGAAGGAGGCTAGAGCAGTTACACAGCTGGCCCTGTTCTCTCCTGGGTGAGGTTGTAACATAGGCCATTAATGCTCCCATGTGTTTGCCTTCAGACTGAGTTGGTGTCCAGTCTCAGAGAAGGCCCTAGAAAACCGAGGAGATCCCTATGTTCCCTGTGGTGGGAATCATCGGCCTCTACCTGCCCCCTTGGAACTCCTTACCACAGCTATGGCTGAAATCAGAGCTGGGCTGGGGGACCGTGATGGGGGGCATCAAGAGGATCTGCTGCCAACACCAAAAGTGGATCAGTTATATAAACCACAGCCGACTCTATCATTGAGTCAAAGGCTGATAATGGTAAGATCCACCATTAACTTATGTGCCACTAAAGAAGAAAAATATTCTGCCAAGTAAACTAGGATGGCCATTAAATATGAGGCACACCTAATATCAGGCATGTTAAAATGCAAGAAAAAGCATTTCCTAAATTGGAAACACAGTATATGATGAATGCTATGAAGCTGTGCAGTAGGTCGGTATGTCTCATCATGGAAAGATGTGCTATTAAATGAAATCTGCAGAATACGCATACAATAACATGAAAATATGATTCCATTAATATAAACAGATCAATAAATTCTAGGTAGAGTCACAGCAGACTGCACACATTAATTCTTCCCAGTGTGGTGAGATTACTTAATGATATTTTCATGGGGAGAATGTAGCTGGTACCAAGAAGCTGACAAGGAAGAAATGGACACCCAGAGAAATCGTGACTTGGTGAGTCTTCTGGTGAGTCATTGACAGATCATGACAGTCATGCCTGAAACTTTCTCCTGAATATCGTTCATTTCATTACTACTCTGTTGACTAGGGCATGGCAGCCACCACCAGGAAAAACTGGTTTCCTTTGTTGAATCACATGCGACCATACCCTTTGTATATACATCTCAGAAAAGCTTTTTTCCGGAGAGCCTCCCCATATGCCCTCCCAATTAAGATGTGTTAATCAGAGCTTCCTAAATGCCTTTTTTTCTCTATTTTAATATATTTTTGGAAGGAGGGTAGTGAATGTTAATATTTCACACATTTATAGGAATTCGATTTTGCTTTTATTTCATAAATCCTATATTATAGAGTTATGGAGGTCTCACTCAGATCTTTAGAATCTTTGAGTCCAACCTCCATGTGACATTTTGATCCTCTTTAAACACCTTGAAGACTCGATCGATTGTTGTCAGGAAGGGGGAACCCTGTCTCTGTTTTAGACAGCTCTAAGCCTCTCTGCAATTCAGCACTTCAGCCTCTGTTTTCCAGATGGTCTTATTTCAATGATTTACAAGTATGAATGGGGCAAGAATAATGAGCCCTGAGACTCTGAGCGCAAGTCAAAGAGCAAACATTTTTTGGGTGCCTGCTGGATGCTGTGGGAAAGAAAGAATTTAGGTAGTTCTCAGCATCACAGAGCTAATGATAAAGATGAGGTCCCTGTCTCAGTCACTGCCTCAGCTCCCACCTGCCTGTATGACCACTCATCAGTCCGAAGTACACGATGAAAGTGAAGGGAGCAGAGCTAAAAAGGGAGAAGACACTGCCATCTGGAGTAAGTAAGGTGGCCCCAGAGCCTATCCTTAAGAAGTTCTAAAGAGGGAATTTGTGCTCCTGTGGCCTTTTGTTGCTTAAGAGCCCCAAAGATGGAAAGCCTTGGTGACCTTTTTGTTAGCTAATCAATTAGTTAAGCTTAACTTGCTTAACAAAAGAAGGTATTTGGACCTAGCAAGGTAGCAGATAATATTTCTTTCATAATGACTCATATCTAGAATGCAGTATTTTACTTCCCCACATTTTAAAAGTAATTGATAAATGCTGGTTGGAACGGCAAAAAAAAAAAAAAAGAAAAGAAAAGAAAAGTAATTGAAACTTATCTTTTAAGAACAGTGGCAATTTTTAAAAAATGGCCAGAATTCTCCTGACATTGATAGATGGGGTCTGTGTACCTTTCTCTTGAATGAGTTGGCTTGTGACTGCTTCAACCAATTAGAAAATGGTAGAAATGACACTGTTTGACTTATAATACTAGGTTATGAAAGACCATCCAACTTCCACCTGCTCCTCTTGGGAAGTTCGGGGAAGCTGGGTGCGGTGTAGAGATTGCATGACTCTGAGGTTAACATGCTGGAGAAGCTGTGCAGAGGAGGGGGCCATCCTGACATCCCTCCAACTGGACCTTCAGATGATTCCACTCCTGGCATCTGAGACCCTGAATCGAACTGCCCAGCCAAGCCTTTCCTAAGTTTTGACCCTTCCAACATTTGACCCTTCCAACTTTTGACCCTTCCAAATTATGCGCCACATAAAATAGTTGTTCAAAGTTGCCAGAGTAATTTGTTACATAGCAGTAGTAATTGGAACAAGTACAGAGAATTTAAATATTTTAAATCAACTGTGTCTTACATCACTCTAAAATATATTCTCTATACTTCTGAACAGAGAGCAGACATAATTTGAACCTCATAATGTAGTTATGTGTTTGAGCTATATCATGAGCTAGACTGCCCAGCTTTTCAAAGTCTTGCACGTATGTTTAGTTTTTTTCTGTTCCCTAGCTGTCGGTAATTATTTCACCATATCCAAGTGTGCCTTTTGCAAGACCTTGAACCTCATGTTTGGAATATTATGTTCAAATGCAGGCTATACATTTCATGAGAGACTTTTTTTTTTTAAAGACTTTATTTATTTGACAGAGAGAAACACAGCCAGAGAGGGAACACAAACAGGGGGAGTGAGAGTGGGATAAGCAGGCTTCCTGCCGAGCAGGGAGCCTGACGTGGGACTCCATCCTGGGTCTTCGGGATCATGACCTGAGCCAAAGATAGTAGCTCAGCCAACTGAGCCACCCAGGCGCCCCATGAGAGATGTTTTTTAAAGACAAAGTTAAGTGAGAGCTTGCTTTGTGCGGGGCGTTGTTCTAGGTGCTACATGAGCTGCTAAGCTTCGAGAGAACAGTCACTGCCTGAGGCGTATCCCTCGTTCCTAGAATAATGCTTGTTGCTCGCTAAGCTTCTGTTGAGTGACTACATACAGGGCACTATTGCAGAGTGTCTGAACACATACCCACAACAGACTCTGTCCTCAGGGGAGTGACTGGGATGGAGAATGGGCAGGAAACGGTGTTGGGGGAGGATGAGTGAATGAATCATAGAGGCTCAGCTTGGAAAAAGAAGACTGGCCTGGAGGAGAGAGGGCCTGTCATGGGGAAGAGGAACGGTGCTCGATTTGAAATAAAGTGGATCATCTTTTGTCTCTTTATTACCAAATAGTGCCTTAGGTGGAGTTGATCCAATGGCTCGGCGGTGGCTGTTTTGGCTGACGAATCTGCTTGCTCAAATACAAGAGAAAAGCTCACCTTGGAATTCACGAGGGGAAAAAAAAGATGTTGACTCATTGGGCCAGAATTATTGCTTCGTGTTTTATGGTTTCTAAAATATTTTGATGACAACGTAGATATAGGTTGTTAATTAATTTATGTCACCATTAAAGAAAATAAAGAAAAGAAGAAAGAAAACTCATGAAGGAGTTATGTATCTTGCCAGATGAGAAAAACAGAAACACAAACACCATTTTGTGGTACAAACCTTTGGATACACAGAAGCTTACAGAAGAGCCCTTGGCATTCCTTGTTTTTTAGGAGGGAGAGAAGGGCTAGTTTTATTAGCTTTTTAATTCTTTTTTTTTTTTTTAAAGATTTTTTATTTATTTGACAGAGAGAAACACAGCCAGAGAGGGAACACAAGCAGGGGGAGCGAGAGAGGGAGAAGCAGGCCACCCAGGCGCCCCTAGCTTTTTAATTCTTAAAGGCATTTTTAACACCTGAAATTTTTTCTTGTTAGCATTGCCGCTGTGATCTCAGTAACTGAGTCAGGTAAGCTTAATGCAAATAGGAAAATAGTAGCTCTTGCTCAAAGTTTTATCATAAGGTTAGGAGCTGTCACAGCCACATTTGTAGTCCAGAAAGTCATGCTTTAGAACACAGAAAGCGATCACCCCATCCCTCCAAGTCAGACAGCTCCTTAATCTTTGGTTCCTGCCCAATAAAATTACTTTCTCTCTCTTTTTTTTAAAGATTTTATTTATTTGACAGAGATCACAAGTAGGCAGAGAGGCAAGCAGAGAGAGCAGAGGAAACAGGCTCCCTGCCGAGCACAGAGCCTGACTCATACCTCGATCCCAGGACCTGAGCTGAAGGCAGAGGCTTTAACCCACTGAGCCACCCACGTACCCTAAATTACTTTCTTTAATTATTCTTGACCTCAGACTGACAGACTTTAATTTCTTTAAGTTTTGCATTTGAAAGATTATTGACTTCTTAGGGCTTCTTGTTCACACAGGGAAGACTGGTTGAGTAAAGGACTCTTAATTTGATTATTATTGCCTCTTCCAGTTTGTGTTTAACCTAAAACACAAGATGAGCGTCATAAACGGACTACCTTGGAGTACAGTGATTTGTGTTAAGGAAGATTCAGAATGGACCAGCCGAAGTCCCATCTGTTTATAATACTGACTGTGGCTAGGAACATTTTCAGTAGTCCATCCCAAATTAGTTGTGTCATTGTGGGGATATACAATCAGCATGAAAGCTCTTCTTAGAGTCACATTTCCATTTTATTAAATTCTACTTGCCTGGTTTCTTTCAAAATTGAATCTGTTTCTTAGCATGGCTCTAATATTAGATGGGTTTCCTTGGAGATATGCATAGATATAGATTTATAGCTTAACCCTGATCTTATCTAGTTTAATGGCCTTCTTAGAAAAGTATGTTCTTATTTAGGTCGTTAAGATTCCCACAAAAGCAAATATAGAACCTGCGGAGATGAGATCTGAGGTGAGGCATTTCTTCTTGTGAATTTGGTGTTGCGTCGTAGTGGTGATTTTGAAGGTAGAAACGAGGGTGGAGGGAATAATGGCGTTTTTAGCTACCACAGCAGCTAGATTTTCCAGAAGGAACAGATCATGGGGTTCCTTATAGCTGGCAAATCCCAAGCCCCATCCCAGCAATTTAAGGAATTCATATGACCGCTGTAAGAGAGTGAGCATATTACTGATGTTTTCTATTTATTGATAAAAGAAAAAGGATTCTGTTTTCTCAGTTGTGAACTTTGAAGACTTGAGAGAAATGTAGGAGGCTGGGAGGGAATTTATGACGTCTTACTCAGAGAACTGAGGTTGGTATTTGTTTTTGTTTTAATATTGGGCAACGTTTCCTCCAAAGGAAGCCAAACACAGGCGTGCCTCTCTGCGGGAGCTAATCTGCAGAGATGAAAATTGACATCATACACAAATAATGAGACAAACCCCACAGGACCCCTTGATAACTCCCTTTATAGCCCTCAGGCTGTTTTCTTTGGCCATGCATTTCAACAAATGTGACCTCAAACTACTTTATTTACATCTCTGGGTATGTATATGCCCCAGTTCCCCCCCCCCCCCCACAGCTCTTTTCTGTTCCTTTCCTGTTGTTCTTCAAACTTTCTGCTGATTACTGAATAGCGGTTGCCAAAGGGCCAGGAAGCGGAGTCCTGGGCAGTTGTACACAGGCCTGTCCTCCTGTTTGATGATCTTTGGTGGCGAGGGGCCGGTTCAGAAGCTAGCAACCTTTTTTGTGTTTTTTGTTTTGGAATGAAATGGCTGAAAGAGCGAGCAGACCGAAATGTCTCCCTCCTGTCTCTTACACCTGTAGGGTGAGGGAGCAGATATGCAAAGCCCCCTGTGTGGTGTAAGCATTCTTGTGCTGCCTGCCGGCCGTCAGGCGCTGTGGTCCGACCCAGAGCACCGCAGAGCGACAGTCCGATTCTTTAGCGTGAATATTGCCACATAGCACTGTGTACGGTGCGGTCATGGACGTGGCAGGGATTGCTTAAATCCTAAAACCTGGTGCTGCCACAGTCTAGATAGAGTAGAATAAGGAATTCGTGATCTATAGCACTTGAAATAACTAAGAAATTGGGGACATTTGTAGGTTATGGGGGAAAACCTCCAGAACTTGCGTCTGACCTGGACGTTTCCTGGGGCCCCTGGAGTCCCCAGCTGCGGGGAGGATGGCCTTTTCAAGCAGGCATTGCCATAATAGCATCTGTCTTTGCAGAAGGGATGACAGCAAGGGTCATCTTGAGCTCAGCGTTGCACAGTTGTTTGTAAGAAAGTCTCTTCTCACAGTTGTGAAATCTGAATAGCAACACACTTTGATTTGGTTTGGTTTGGGGTTTTTTTTGTCACTCATTTGAAGGCCAAGTGTGACCTGAACTGACAGGAAGCTATTTATGGTTGTTGTTGGGATTCACAGGAATGTTCCTACTTTTTGCTTCAATGTGTTTGTCTAGGAGATGCTTCTCTAGGTCCTGCTGGAATGGTTATTTCATGATCTATATACCTTATTCCCTTTCTACAATGAGAAACAAAAAGAAAAATAATTCTAAATGTTTCTGGCCTCAAAGATTTCAGCAGAGGGACTGAAGACTTGCACCTCACAAGATGCAAAATGGCCATCGTTGGGGCGCCTGGGTGGCTCAGCTGTTAAGCGTATGCCTTCAACTTAGGTCATGATCCCAGAGTCCCAGGATCAAGCCCCACGTCAGGCTCCCAGCTCAGCGGGAAGCCTGCTTCTCCCTCTCTCACTCCCCCTGCTTGTGTTCCCTCTCTAGCTGTGTTTCTCTCTGTCAAATAAATAAAATCTTAAAAAAAAAAAAGGCCATCATCATAGAAACAAAGAAACTTTTGTATTTTACATTTGTCATAATTTCACGTTTCAGGGACTTTGATGAGTCCTAAACCAAACGAGACCTGACACCAGGGTGTTCCTATTCTCATGACCAGCAGCATGGGATGTGTGGATCATCATGTGACTGAGAAGAGGCCTGTGAAGGATCTAAACCAGGAGACAAAAGAAGCAAAGTGTCTAGATAGGAGCTGGACAGTCATGAATTTAGTTACCCATGGCTTCAAGTGGGTTTACTGC
Source organism: Spilogale gracilis (assembly GCA_004023965.1). Lineage (NCBI taxonomy): Eukaryota > Metazoa > Chordata > Mammalia > Carnivora > Mephitidae > Spilogale > Spilogale gracilis. The sequence goes on along the minus strand of PITA01007780.1, from coordinate 29,609 downwards.
TGTGTCCAGGGGAGGCGGAGTGGGGACAACAACTCTTAGCTTTATTTTGAACTCTGTATTCATTATTGCCATCTATGAGAATGTCTATACTTTGACTGACTAGCTCATAAATTTGGTATAGATTATTCCATACACTGAAAGTTCTGTTCTTTTCAAGTAATCAATTTTTTTCTGTATACACTTTCATAAAATAACTTCTTGAGATTTTTTTTTTAAGATTTTATTTTTTTATTTGACAGAGAGAGACTCAGTGAGAGAGAGAACACAAGCAGGGGAATGAGAGAGGGAGAAGCAGTCTTCCCGCTGAGCAGGGAGCCCGATGCGGGGCTTGATCCCGGGTCTCCGGGTTCATGACCTGAGCTGAAGGCAGACGCTTAGCCACTGAACCACCCAGCTGCCCCAACTTCTTGAGATTTATTTTAAGGTAAATTCACCTGAGCCAGGTGGACTCAACATACATTTCTGGTGGTGCCCCAAGTAGATGAAGCAGATAAGCAATGGACCCACACAACAAAGCTGCCCCCACCTGCTGTGTCATGTGCGGCGTAGAGAAATGCGAGCAAGATGCAGCCTCGGGTCCTTAGAGAGATCGGTGTGGGTACAGATCAGTACGAAGCTGGTCCAGCTGGCTTTGTATCTAGGCTAAGTGGACTACGGTGTGAGAGGTGAGGCTGGCAAGGAAGGTCGGCTCAGAATGGGGGAGGGCCTCCAATACCACCTCTCCATCGGTGGACTTTATCTTGTATATCATGTGTTCATAAGATTTGCATGTGGAAAAATTCCACAAAATGAGGTGTTAGGCTTCAAGTAACTAAATATGTTCTGTTACATTAGCTATATTTTGTTAGGTTAGCTATCTCTTCTATGAGATGGTAATGTGGACAAGAGGGAGTCGGTGCCAAAAATTAAGAAAATATAAAAGTGGGAGAAACTTAAAATGGAGGAAAATATGTTATGTCTATTTTTTTTCTCTCTACAATATGAGAACCGGTTGCATCATTTGATTTTCATGGGGGGAGTACTTGCTCCCGTATAATGAGCTCACCCTGAGAGCTGGAGCCCCGGATGATGATGAGTCCCTGCAGATATTTGCACAGAGAAGTGATGGGACCAGAGAAATGCTCTAGGAGGGTGGGTTCGGTAAGCGTGTACAGGATGGTTAGAGCGGGGAGTCCCAGGGGTTGGCAAGCGAGGTAGGAAGTGTCATCTAGGCAAGAAGCAGTCATTTCAGTCTGAGCCTGGCAGGTGGCAGTGGGAAGAGGAAAAAGGGAAATGCTGGCAGCAGAAACTTTAAGAAATCTCTTAAATGCAGTTTTCTTATTTCATTCCACAAGGGCATTTTAATTTGGTAGGAAGGAAGACCCAATTAGGAAGAGTTGTCTGATAAGACTGGGTTTTTGAGGATTCTCCCAGGACTCAGGGCCACATTTCATATATACATATATATACATATGTAAAAGTTGTCTGCCTGAAACTCTTACATAGGTTAGTAGAGTTCTCTTTCTTAAGGAAACTTCGGCTTCTGCGAGTGTTTAGAAATGAGAAGAAATGTGAAGAGTGCGGTTTGGGTGGTATAGCTCCGAGTTTGTAGCTGTCTCCTGATTTCCTTCAGTCTCTTGGCTTGCACTGTGCCCTTCTGGGGGACTAATCAGACATCTTCATTCACCATGCCCCATCTCCTTGGTGTCAGTGACCTTCCTTTCCAGACCACCTCAGCAACCCCGTCCGTGACCACACCCTCGGACTCTGGCTTCTGAGCTACCCTTCCCTCTGTCAGAGCGCCCACCTTTCTCATCTGCTTTCTCGCACTAAACCTGTTCTTTAGACTCTGCGAATTTACCCCCTTGATATCCACCCTGTTTTCTGTCTGTCTAGTCATTGCTTCCCCCACTCCTTCCCTGTCTCCCTGGTGTACCTGGACAGCGTGGTCCATGCTTTGGATCATCTGTCTCGGGGACGGAGATTTCCTCACCACGGATCTTCCACAGAAGTACTCACTTCTTTTTTTCCACCTCGGAATCAACACCACAGCCTCTTCTATCTCTGTCCTCACTCTGTAACTGATCGCCGGCTCCCTTACAGATGTATGGTTTTAGGGTTAACACGACCCTTGATGTTACTTGGAAATCTTTTTGCTGATCTGAAGTTTGTACTCTTTCCCATTTTTCTGGAGCATTTATTCCAAACCTTTATTATTCTCTTCAAGGATACAGCTTTCTTTCACCACCTCATTCTCAGCATTTGAACTTATCCTTGTTTTATCTAGAAGCAGAGGTCCCTAAGAATCAATCCTCCCAACTTTATATTCAGCTGTTAGGGTTATTGACGGTGTCAAGCCATTCTAAGTCCCATGTCCCAAGGTCTCCTGGTGCCATCCTGCCTGTCTATAACTTTTGATACTATTGACTGTTCTATCAGTTGGAATGATTTTGGCTGAAATTACAGAAAACCCAAACACAAGAGTCTTAAATAAGAGGCTGCATAGGGATGCCTGGGTGGCTCAGATTAAGTGATGATGGATTCTTCATTTTGGCTCAGATCATGATCTCAGCATCCTGAGCCCTATGTTGGGCTCCCCCCTGGATGTGAGCCTGCTTAAGATTCTCTCTCTCACTCTGCCCCTTCCTGCTTATACTCGCTCACTCACTCTCTAAAAAGAGAGAGGCTATATAAAAGAAGTTTGGACAGTTCCAGATTAGCTTAATTTAATGGCTTGACAGTGTCATTAGGACCCAGTTTCTTTAGTCTTTCCTCCCTGCCCATCACAGCATGTTGGCTGGATTTCCTCTTCAAACTGACCCTGGATTCCCATTGCCTGGGAGTGCACCACATTTCCTTGTCTAAACCAGTCAATGCAATGCCAAGGGAATGGGATTTCCTGATAGATTTGGAATTGTCTAAGTTTCTAGCCTGGAGTTGGGAAAGGGCTCAGGCTCCTCTCAAATACAAAGTTTTTCAGTGCCCTAACAAAACAAGAATTCTGTTAGCAACAAAGAAGCCAGGGAGAATGGCTACTGGGGACATAGTCACTAGTAGCTTCTACACCTGCTTCCTTCAGTGCTCAAGGACTTTGCTCTTTTTGAATTATGAGCATTGATTTCCTTCCTTCTCTGAATATTCTTTCTTTATGTTGGCTGCCTTCATTGACTTTTTGTCCTCTTTCCTGTTAAAGCGTGGCTTTCCTGGTGCAGTCACCTCACCATGTCTTTTTCTTGATTGGTGGTGTTTTCCAGAGCTTAGTCATTCCTATGATTATATCTTATAGCTCCAAGCTGACAATTCTTTAATCTGTATCTCTACATTGACCTCTGTTTTTTGAGGTTTATTTCCTTTCTTCTTGTCTGTTCTTGTGTTCTGTATCATGATTAATCACATCACTTACTTATGGCAAAGAATTTTGCCTCCTACCATACATTTTTTCATTAGTAACAGAATCTTGTTTTCTTCTGGGCACCATACCTTAAAAAAAAAAACCCAAAACAACCAACCAAACAAAAAAAACCCAAACAGACACGAACAACACAACAAAACCTCATTATCTAATCATCCTGGAAGCTAAGTATGGCCAGAAGATGAAGATTTCGCCAGTGAATCTTTGTCATGAAGTCTCATGTGGGACTTTGAGAAAGGCTAAAAAAGGAAGCTCTTTAGCTGGGAGATAATGATCTTTTTGCCCAAATCTCTTTCCTTTTTCTGGCTTTCCAATTTGAATTATGATTAGAGTTTCAGAAGTCATCTTTGATCCCCAAGTGATCTTGGAAATGGAATTCAGGATAAAAGGATGCTGGGCTCTTCGTTCCCATAGAGCTGCCTGCCATATTAGCTTTGGAATGCTTTCTGGATTTTTCAATGGTACATAAACCCAAATTTATTTAGGTCACCACATGTGTGTGTGTGCATGTGCGTGCGTGCGCACATGCATGTGAATGTGAGTGTGAATTGCAGCTAAATGTAATTCCTACAGATATATCTATGCTTGTTATCCAAGCACCACACCCAATAGTTTTTCTCTCTCCCTCACTACCCACATTCTAATTCATGGATTATACTTTGAAAAAACTTTAGACCCTGGAAACAATAATATAAAACCAGGACAAGAATATCCATTCTACACTCACAGATTTGTTAAAATTAAATAGTTTAACTATACCAAGGCTGGACAAAGACATGTATAATGGAAACCCCTCTTTTGTCTATGGGAATATCATTTGGAACAACCACTGTAGAGAATAATTTGGCAAGAAATAGTATGGTCTAAGATGTTCAAACCTTATAACTCTGTAAACCAGCCATTTTATTTTCAATATGTGAAAGTCTCACATACATGTACAAGGAAGTAGATATGCTCTGTTCCCCATGCTGTTGTTTGTTAGAAAAAAATTGGAACCGATGTCAATGTTCATGAATGACATACGGATGAATGATCATGTATTTGATCAAGTAAATTCTATAGAGCTTAAAATGAAAGAACTAGAATGACGTGGGTCATGATAGGTAGATCTCAAGAATAATGTTGAACAAAAAGAGTCAGGTTGTGGGGTATATATAGCTTGATACCATTTATATGGTTGGAAAAAATACAAATCAAATTTATTAATTCATATCCTTTGTTACAACTGCTGTTGCTGCCCCTATTTGGATCTCATCTTTCACCTGGTACACTGGTAAGAGCCCAGTAATTTATCTTTTGTTTACAATGTCTCCATCCTAACTCACTTTAACCACTGCCAGCAGTCCAGTCCTCTGCTTAAAAATCCTTGGGTTTTCTACCACATGTAAGATAATGTCAGCCAAGGGCATCTGGGTGGGTCAGTTGGTTAAGTGCCCAACTCTTGATCTCAGCTCAGGTCTTGATCTCAGCATTGTGAGTTTGAGCCCCATCTTGGGCTCCGTGCTGGTCATGGAACTGACTTAAAAAAATAATAATAATGCAGTCCAAAAATGTAGCATGGTATTTAAGATTGTTTCTAGAATCATCTCCCTTCACATCTTACCTGTCTGTACCTGTCCTTCAGCAGGTCCTCAAAGTTCCTGTGCCTCTAGCAGTCTCTCTGACTGGAACTACTCTCTCCTTCCTTATTCCTTCTCACTTGGCCCTAATATAAGCTCTCCAGACCCAGATCTAGCCATCCTTTGTCTAGAATACTTGCACTTTCCTGCTCCTAGGCAAAATTGGTGGTTAACTTTGCTGTCTACTCCCAGGACTTTATTCTTGCTGGTGGTATAAGAAGTTGGCATATTGTAATTTAAAATTTATTTTAAAAGATTTTGTTTATTTATTTGACAGAGAGAGAGAAAGCACAAGCAGGGGCAGCAGAGGGAGAGGGAGAAGCAGGCTCTACACAAAGCAGAGAGCCCAGTGTGGGGCTCGATCCCAGGACCCTGGGATCATGACTTGAGTTGAAGACAGATGCTTAATCAAGCAAGCCACCCAGGTGCCCCTGTATTGCAATTTTGATCTTGTTAAGGGCAGGATATTTGTCTTCTGCATTTTGAGGTCTCTCGAACCTTTTGCATATTTAGCCCACGATCTGTGATCATTGAAGGGCATATCAAAAGAATGTAGTGGTATTTTTTTTTTTTTTTAATGATGAGAGGAAAAGTTAGGCCCAAATACTGTCTGTATGCAGTGTCTCAGCTTCCTTTGGGTAATTCACACATATTCTAACACACTGAGCTTCAGGAGGAAGGCCTTTTTCAAGTTCATCTTTTACTAGAACTGATAGCTTGAGGCCCATTCATTATAAAGTTGATTGACATTACATTTTAGGGGAGCGATAAAAAGGACTGTATTGCAGATTTAAAAAAAAGTTAACTTTTCAACCAGGAGAAACCTACAAATGAATTAAACGGTGGTAAAAAAGATTCCCTCCTGAGAATATATGTACTTTTTTTGGTTTGGGATTTCTTTTCTTGGTACATGGAGACGTAGAATCATACAAAAATAAGATCCTCTTATAATAAAAACTGTTTTGTAACATTTTTAAACCTAATCTCTCTGGAGTATTTACCCATGTTGGCCAATAGAGCTTTATCATCACTTTTTTTTTTTTTAATTCAGACTTAAATTACGTTCTAAATTCTGTAAATGTTAAGGGTACAGCAAAACCATCACCCAGATCGAGATATAGAATGTATATTCGTACTGCAAAAGGCTCTCTTTTAGTTTCTTTATGGTGATGAAATAGTTGTGTCTTAGTTGTCGTGGGTACCTGGATACAGGAATATACCTGTGATAACATTTTATAGACCTATACAGTGCACACACATGCACACATGCACACAAAACAAGGGCATGTAAAAACTGGGGAAATCAGAGCAGACTCTAGTCTCACTAATTGTATTGTGCCAATGGTAGCTTCCTGATTTGGGCTAATTATACATACACGATATTACCATTGGTGGGAGCTAGGTGAAGGGTACACCGAACACTCTGCCCTGTTTCGGCAACTTCTTATGATTCTATAATTTTTTTTTTAAGTTATAAAATCTTCCTTGTGCCTATTTTATTATTTTAAGAGATGTCTTAGAGGTTACTGTATAGATACATAATAGCTTATATAACCAATTCTCTATTCATTTTCTAGAGTAAAAATGAATGTATTTTTCAAAGGGGTCTTATCTTAATAAGAAAAAGCTACTACAAGGTTCTTGAAATCATTTTTTCAATGGCTACATACAGTTTTTAAGATCATGCAGTACATAAAGTGAGACAAACCTGTGCAGTGGGGATAGTCAGCTCTCCCAAGAAAAAGGCATTTCAACAAAATTGCAATTTCTGGCTTTTCCATCTGCCCACAGCCCAAGGATATTGAACTCTGCACCAAGGAAAAGAAGATATAAATGGAAGTGCAGGCTAACTAAGACATAGGTCATTACATTGTTTCTCAAGGGTGAAATATTTCTAGAAGATTTCACTCAGAGGTAAGCTATGTGGCAAACTCAATTTTACAGATTTTATTTAAAAGATAAAGCCATCCCAACAGTTACACTAGGCGTTCCTGGTATTAGTCATCCTGATTTTTTTTAAAGTAAGCTGTGTGCTCACTTTGGGACTTGAACTCATGACCCCAAGATCAAGAGCTTCATGCTATACTGAGTGAGCCCAGCCAGATGCCCCTGTTCATCCTGATTTTTAATCTGATTTTAAGAAGACCAGCCTGGACCCAGGCTTCTGGAAACCATAATGAACTCTATGCTCCTCCTCAATGGTTGGGGGGGGGGAGTAGATAGATTTTTGGCAAAGCACCTTTTAAATGAGTGTTATTTTTCATTTTGGCTCAGCAGGAACCTTATACTCTAATAATTGATGAAGGTATTTCTTGTTGTTGCTGTTTTTAGGCAGTTGTTTTCATTTCATGTCTGTTACTGGGAATTTGTCTTTGATCCCAGGAACTCAGTTATTTGTCATTAACTCAGGTACATGAGAGGAATATAATGGAAGACCTCTGCTTGTCAGGTGGCCGGCAAAGACACACTTGTCACTGAGGTCCGTGTTGAGCTTGCTGCAGTTACCTGTTAATATTTGAATAAAAACGCGTTGAGGTCATTGATAGTGATGTTTTTCTCGAGGCCTTCATTGAAGTGGGGAGGTTTACCTTTTCACATGTGAAAAACTGCTCTCACATGACCTCATTTCCCATCACTTCCAAACTCATACTTTTGACTCCAGCTGAGAAAATTGACTTTCTCTCTGAGTCCCATTTTAGAGCAGTGACACACATGGCCTGCCTTTTCTCATCAGCTTCATCACATTCTGTCTCTTCCTTCTTTTAAACTTTGCTTTTCTCATTTTACCCACGGAGCTATTTCTAAACCACTGTGATGCCAATGAATCTCAGTGTTTATTGTTTTACTCTTTCTATTTATGCTGTATGTAACTCTTGCATGTATCTTTGCATAGGTATGTTTGACTCTTTGGCTGGAATACCAGATTTTTAGAGCAAAAGCAGATAGAGATTACCTTTGTAAATTGCCCATCTATTTATTGGTCTAATAACTAATTATGTAAGCATTGACTTGAGAAGAGAACTGGGAGCATCTGCAAATACTTGCCTCCACTGGAATTTAAGACAGATTCATTATGAAAAAGCAAATTTTCTCTTTCTTTGCATAACAGGCTTAAACTTTTGCTCAACTGTTAGTTTCCCTTGTATAATCAGAAATATCATTAATGACTTAAGGGTTCTGTATTGTGGGGTTATTCAAGTTTGGGTTTTTATTATTTTTATTTTTTATTTTTATTTATTTATTTTTTTAAAGATTTTATTTATTTGACAGAGAGAAACACAGCAAGAGAGGGAACATAAGCAGGGGAAGTGAGAGAGGGAGAAGCAGGCTTCCCGCCGAGCAGGGAGCCCGATGTGGGACTCGATCCCGGGTCTCCAGGATCATGACCTGAGTCGAAGGCAGGTGCTCAACCAACTGAGCCACCCAGGTGCCCCCAAGTTTGGGTTTCTAGACTGGCCCATGATTGTTGGTGCCTTTATAGTTTTCTGGGTATTTTTGTTCTCCTTTATATGTTCTGCTTTTAAACTATTCGTAAACATAAGATATGGTTGTGCACATGAAATTTATTTGGCCCATTTCAGGACTCAATCAGAGAGAGCCTTTGAGAGAGAAGACATTCCAAAGGACTTTTGTTTGCATGGTTGCTCTTTCCCTTTATGGGTCTGTTGCTTTTGAACTGTAGGACGATGTTAATAAATTGTCGAGCTGAATTACCTTCTATTTGACTTTCTTCCTGGGAGTTTACAGGTGGTACTAATGAGCTTTCCCTCCTTGAAAACATGTAATGAATGTCCTCTTTATTCTCCATTGTAACCTTGGGCCGTGAAACCCCCTCTCAGCTGGGCCCCAGTTCTGCAGGCATCTGCCTGCTTGGCCTGTTATTACTCCATGAATCATTGCTGGCCTTATTAAACTATTTTGGGCAGCTGGCTTTCCATTCTCCTCCCGTGAACCGTGAAGAGGGGAGTTGCTACAGCAGTAGAGGCCCAGTGTGGAATTTGAATGTGAAAGAAGGAAGTTTCGCGGGTTTAGAACATGGCCTTCTACCTCCTAGAACAGTAGGGTGTCTGCCCTCTGAGGGGCTTCCTGTCCCCTTCCTGAGGGGCATGACTTCCTGTCATAAAATGTTTCTTTTGTTTTAAAACCTGTTCCTACAAAGTTCATCCTTGAATGTGTAGCGTTTAAAATGTTTGGATATGGGCGCCTGGGTGGCTCAGTGGGTTAAAGCCTCTGCCTTCAGCTCAGGTCATGATCTCAGGGTCCTGGGATCAAGTCCCGCATTAGGCTGCCTGCTCAGCAGGGAGCCTGCTTCCTCCTCTCTGCCTGCCTCTCTGCCTACTTGTGATCTTTCTCTCTGTGTTTGTCAAATAAATAAATAAAATCTTTAAAAAAATAAAAAATAAATAAAATAAGATGTTTGGATATGAGGCAATGTAGTCTCCCCACCCCTCCCTGGATTTTCTTTCATTTGCTCAAGCATAGCCGCGATCCTGGTTGGGGTTGATGGTCTGCTCTAGCTCTTGTGTGCTAACCTGTCTCAGATCCGTAGATGCACAGTGAACCTTGGTCCAGAAAGGCAGCACAGGACCGTACACAAGAAGGTGGCCTTCTTTCAGAAAGACCTACCTTCACATCCCAAAGATGGTGGGCAAATGACCTGTCTTCTTTAAGGTTAAAATGGGAGATGTGTGGCCAACCTCACAGGGTGGTCTAAGGATTAAGAAAAACATGGAAGCACTAGGGAATGGGAAAACTGGCCACTGGTTAGAACCAGTCAGTAGAGAAAATTCTCTGGCATTTGTTAAGGAGAAATTATAATTTGTGTAATCCACATGTTTCATTTTTTAAAAAAATATTTTATTTATTTGACAGAGAGAAACACAGCTAGAGAGGGAACACAAGCAGAAGCACTGAGAGAGGGAGAAGCAGGCTTCCCGCCGAGCAGGGAGCCTGATGTGGGACTCGATCCCAGGTCTCCAGGATCATGACCTGAGCCGTAGGCAGTCGTTTAACCAATTGAGCCACCCAGGCGCCCCCACGTTTCATTTTAAAAATCAACCGCGGAGACCCCAGGAGGCTGTGCTTGCCTGATGGCACATAGCTGTACACGGAACGGTGAGGATGAGAACCCAGACTTTCTAATTCCTAGTCCATTGGTTTTCCATGATGTCACATAACTTCCCCATGTGTTGCTGGCTCAGGGCCACATTTGAACTATCCTTAGCCTTGTTAATGGAGGTATTTGTTCTTCATCAGGAACTACTTGTTTCATTGGCTTTTCCCTTGTTTTCTTAGCATCTTAAAGGAAACAGAGATGGAGAATGTGTTAGCTTCCTATTGCTGCTGTAACAAAACTAAATTGTTGAGTCTTGTGACTTCAAACAATACAAATGTATTCCTTTATAGTTCTGGAGGTCAGAAGTCTAAAATCAGCTTGCCAGTAGGCCTGGGTTCCTTCTGGAGGCTCTTGTGGAAAAGCTACTTCTTTGTTTTCTCCAACTTTTCTAGACTACCGGCAGCATTCTTTGGCTCAGGGTCCCATACCACGTCTCATTTTCCATCATCCCATCTCATCACATTGCAGTCTACTAATGGATCGCCTACCACTCTCTTAGAAGGACCCTGTGCTTGCATTGGCCCTATATGGATAATCCTGGATAACCTCCCCATCTCCAGTGCCTTACTTTAATCATATCTCTAAAGTCCATTTTGCCATATAAGGTAACATTCACTGGTTCCAGGAATTCAGCTGTGGATATATTTGGGGGTTGTTATTCTACTTGCCACAGACAGACATCTGCCTAACAAGCCAGAATTTTTAAGTCATCCTTCTTTTTCACTTATATTTACGAATATCTCAAAATTAAATCACATCAGTTTGTTCCCATACATTTTTCTAGCCATTTACTCTCCTCCCTCTGTGCCCCATATAGAACTCCTCCTTTTAGAATAAATCTATTCTAGAAATGGAAGCTACTGACATTACCCACTCAAATGACTGCTCATACTTGCTGGCTTACTCTGATGTTCGAGGGGCAGCGGTTGGGGAATGGTTGTCTGGGAGCATCCATACAGCTCACTTTCTACCTCTGAACATATACTTCTTAAAAGAATATTCAGTATTTTTAGAATTAAAAAAAAAAATCTTTGGGATGCCTGGTGGCTCAGTCGGTTAAGCATATGCCTTCTGCCCAGGTCATGATCTCAGGGTCCTGGGATTGAGCCCCACATCAGGCTCCCTGCTCAGTGGGGAGTCTGCTTCTTCCTATCCCTCTGCCCCTGCTTGTGTGCTCTCTCTCTCGCTCACTTTCTCTTTCAAATAAAGAAATAAATAAAATCTTAAAAAAAAAATCTCTGGATTCTACCATGTATTTTATTGGGGATTTGGATTAGGGGAGGTTTGCTTTCCTCTTTTTGGATACAGATTCTATTTGGATTATTGTCAGCAGCAATCACACTGATGAATTTAATCAGGGACCCTTCATCTAAGCCTTAGGGTCCCTAAACCATTGAAGACTCCATGGAGGCCTTCATAGAGCTCAACCTCTCGGGCTGGGCAAAGCCATAGGATCGTTTTTTTGGAAATACTGCATTCTAACTTCCATTAGACTTTTAAAGAGGTTAATGACCCAGGAGAGGTTAATGATCTACTGACCTGATGGCAGGTAGATTATTTTCCTTTTCCCCTCAGTGGGTAAAAGGCCATTGGAAGTACACTGCATATATATTTTCTTAAATAAATGATGTGATCTTTTTTTAGCTGCAACTCAACTTCCCTCATTCATATTGAAATAGACCTCCCACTGAAGCCCGTGTCTTTTTTGCTGTCAGCAATGAAAGGTTTATTCTGTGTCTGCTGGCATATTCTGAGATATCTTTAGAACAAACAAGATATGGGAAACCTTTGTTAAGTGTAATCTGAGTCTTGGGTAGGCAATATATCATTAGACAGAAATTGAAGGTAAGAAGTGTTGTGTTCTTCTCCCATATCTCCCTGAGAACGATGTTTTATTTGTAATTTTTTTTTCTTTCAGTATGCATTTCTTTGGAACTGAAAACTCATTTCCTTTAGTGTTTTGCCATGTATCCCCCCCAACCTTTGATCACTATTTACCCTTTCTTCCAACTCCTTAAGTTTCCTCATAAAGAATGTATGATACTTTCCTGCTTTTATCATTAACTTTGTCTTCACTTTTACTTTACCTTTACCTTGCTTGCCTTATGGGAACGAAAAGGATCAGGATTAACTTTTGGAATCTGCTTAATATCCATAAGTTGCTAGATATATGAGTTGTAGCAGTAGTAAAGAAATATCGTATGTACATAAGGCAAAATGGCCAATGAAATCCAATAATTTGCTAATTGGGTCACTATAAGCAATTTAAAGCTTAGTGAGCAAAACATAAATGACCAAAGATGACTATTTGTGTTTTATGAGTCAGAAAGATTTTTTAAAAAGCAATTTGGAAATTAAGCTCAGAGAACTATGAAGGGGAACACAGGAAAGGAAGGTTAACTGATTTAATAAACCATGTAATAAATCAGCTTTGTCACACCAGGCAAGAAGAGGGATCCTTACTTTGAATGGACTGTCCTTTCTTGATGGGTTTTTATTCCCTCTCCCCGCTTTTTTATGTGTAGTTTTTTGGAGATAATTACTCCTTTGGCATTAAATAGGATAGAAATAAATTCTCTCTCTCTCTCTCTCTCTTTTTTTTAAGGTTTTATTTATTTATTTGACAGAGAGAAACACAGCAAGAGTGGGAACACAAGTAGGGGGAGTGAGAGAGGGAGAAGCAGGCTTCCTGCTGAGCAGGGAGCCCGATGCGGGACTTGATCCCAGGACTCTGGGATCATGACCTGAGCCGAAGGCAGTTGCTTAACCAACTGAGACACCCAGGTGCCCCACATATTCTCTTTGAAAACTGTGGGACATTATGCAAAAATAATTATCAAGAAAGGAATATGTTGCTTTTAATAAAACTCACTTATGCTCATTTTCATTTAGAACAAGAGTTTAAGTCTCCTTTGGGCTGACTTAACCGTTTTATAGATAGGGACAAAAATGAGGTCAGGGTAAATGGTTTTTCCAGCATTATGCAGCTGTTTAGTGACAAAGTTGGTGATAAAAATTCAAGATTCCAGAAACTAACCCTGTTATCCTTTATGATACCATATTGCCTGTGTTCTATAGGAGGAGGAGAAGGTTGAATGATGAAGGAAACACGTTTCATACCTTGTAGATCAAACCATGGTAAAGTATACCTGTACCCACCAGCATGGCTAAGATTTAAAAGACTGACAATACCAAGTGTTGACAAGGATATGGAGCAACTAGAGAGATCAGAAGGCATGGTTGATAGGAGTAAAGAAAGAAAGACACAGCCACTTTGGGGAGCAGTTTGGCAGTTTCCAATGTTAAACACATTGACCCTAAGGCCTAAGAGTTCTGGTTCTGTGCATTTACCCAGCAGAAAGGGGTGTACAAGAAAGTTCATTGTAGCTTTATTATAACAACTAAAAGCTGGAAATAGTTCATACATTCCTCAACTGGTGAACAGAGGACTTATAGTATATTTATACAGTGGAATACTACTCAGCAATGAAGGAGAAGAGATTGCTGATACATTGTAGCTGGAAGTCAAGAACATGTTGAAAGAAAGGAAGAGATACAAAAAGAGTATATCCTGCACGATTGCATTTATATGAAGCTCTAGAACTGACAAAACTATTGATAGAGTCGAAAATCAGAAAGGTTAGTGAGTGTGGAAGTTGACAACAGAAGGGCACTTTTGCGGGAGGGAAGTGTTCTATATGTTGCTTGAGGTGGTGTGGATATGCACATTTGTCCAAACCCATCAAACTGTACACTTGAACAAAGGTACACTTTGTTGTATATAAATTATACCTCAATATAGTTGAATTTTTGAAAAATAAGAAATAGGATCATGAGAAGCTAAGGTGTCAAACAGCAAAGCATGCTTGGTATAAGGCAAAAAATATTTTTACCATGCCTTTGAATTTTCTGTGGTTCCATTTTGTCTCTCAAACTTGTGGTCCTTCTGTTACTGTCCCCTTGGCACTTGTCTAAAAACACAGATATAACTGCAAGGAAGCATACCATTGTGAGAAAAACTGAACAGTCCACCCATGCACATTTCCATGAGCAAGTTTCTTCTTTGCTTGAGGATATTTTGCCAACTTATGCCATAATCAGGGGAGTCATTTTAGAGCTTCAGTTGTTAATTCTTCTTTAGTTACCAAAATTTTACCAGAATCACTATATATGCAAATAAAATAATATCCGGAGAAATGCCAAGTGCTTTTCTGTTCTCGAGGAGGAAGTTTAGAGGATTTGTAGACTGAGTAGGTTGAATTTATAGCCATCTTCTCTGCTAAAAAATCTGAAAATAAAAATGTTGGCATCGAGTTGGTGTTCTGAGTCACATTTTAAATCCTGTAAGCCTGTAGCTTAGCAAAATGCTATTCAGAAAACCCTAAACTGCATATATAGTGTACCCTTGTCTTGCCAACTCTCCTGCCAGCTTCTTACAGAGATTTCTTTCAGCAATGTCTAAGACTAGAATTGAAGTCATAGGAGTCCCCTTGAATTGAGTTCCAGACATAAGAAGAAAGCAGCACTGCTTCTAACCGAGTCAGAAATTCCCAAGAACTTTGCCTTTAGTGTGCTTGACGGTTATTAAGTAACTTTTAGAACCCGAGGCACATTATGGAGACTAACAGAATAAAAATTGGATTATTGTTTATTCACATTTTCTTTTGCTCAACAAAATAATGCCAGTACTATTATTTATCACACTTTTGGCTATATTACTTTCACATGGTGCGTTTATTAGTTCATTCACCAAAAACTGATTGGCATTTTGCTTGACAGCAGGATATAAAGAAGAAAAAGAATGATGTCTGTCCTCCAGGAGCTTACCTACCGTTCAGTAAGGAGACATGGAAACAAATACTTCATTGTGATGACTGTGATTGCTAGAATAAGGTTTATGCAAGGGCATCTTGGGAATGTTAAGTCCATTTAGTCTAACTTGTCATTTAAAGCCAGTGTTTCCTTATTGATCTAGATGATCTAACCATTGATGAAAGGGGGCATTAAAATCCCATTATTATTGTATTGCTGCCTATTTCTTCTCTTAGGTCTGTTAATATTTACTCTATCTACTTAGGTGCTCCTATGCTGGGTACATAAATATCTCTTGCTAGGTTGATCTCCTTATCATTACATAATGACCTTCCTTTTCTCTTATTGTAGTCTTTGTCTTAAAGTCTATTTTGTCTGATGTAAGTATAGCTACTAAGTTTTCATTTCCATTTGCAGGGAATATCTTTTTCCATTCCTTCACTTTCCACCTGTGTGTGTCTTTACTCTGAAGTGCGTCTTTTTTGTTTGTTTTTTAATCCATTCAGACACAGTCTTCAGCGAATTTAGTTCATTTACATTTAAAGTGATTATTGAGGGGCGCCTGGGTGGCTCAGTTGGTTAAGCGGCTGCTTTCGGCTCAGGTCATGATCCTGGAGACCTGGGATCGAGCCCCACATCAGGATTCCTGCTTGGCGGGAAGCCTGCTTCTCCCTCTCTCAGTCCCTCTGCTTGTGTTCCCTCTCTAGCTGTGTTTCTCTCTGTCAAATAAATAAATAAAATCTTAAAAAAAATAAAGTGATTATTGGTAGGTATGCACTTATTACTGTTTGTTCATTATTTTTTGGCTGTTCTGTAATTTTTTGTTCCTTTATTCTTCTCTGGTTCTTTTCCTTCTTGATTTGATGCTTTTCTGTAGTGGTCTGCTTAGATTCCTTTCTCTATATCTTTTGTGTATCTGGAAATGTCAGGGAAGAATGGACAGAAAGCCTCATTTGAGCCACACCCAAGGTGTGGCTAACCTGCCAAACTCACTATGAGGGCAGGAGTGGCCAGCACAAAGGCTCAGAGACGATTGTGGGGGGGAGTGCAAGTGCATGGGTGTTGTTGGAAGGTGAAATGCGAGGTGGATAGTTACAGGACTTGAGGACTTGTCCCAGAAGACTTGAACCTCTTCTCTTAAATCAGTAGTCCTCAATCCTGTGTATTATAACCATCTAGAAAGATTTTTTTTTTAAGATTTTATTTATTTATTTGACAGAGTGAAACACAGCTAGAGAGGGAACACAAGCAGGGGGAGTCAGAGAGGGAGAAGCAGGCTTCCTGCTGAGCAGGGAGCCCGATGTGGGGCTCGATCCCGGGTCTCCAGGATCATGACCTGAGCTGAAGGCAGTCGCTCAACCAACTGAGCCACCCAGGCGCCCCAAAAGATTTTTTTTAAAACATGTTCGTCCTTAGATCCCAGGACCATTGAATTAGAATCTTCAGGAAGAGGACCAGAGCATGTTTGGTTTTTTAAATGTCCACAGATGATTCTGATTGACAGATTATCTATTATGTACAGGTAACGAGTATCTATGGAAGAAATCCGAGCAGGGGCATGACATGCCCTGACGTGCTCAAGCCAAGGACTGGAGAGCTTTTCATGAACTGGTGTCCGTCTTGTGAACACTGTTTCTGTAGCTGCAAATAGATCACTGTCATTTCCCTCAACTCAGAACACCCAGAGGGTCATTGTTCTAGACGTAAAGAAATAATGGGTTCCAGTTACTACCACGTATCAAGCCCTATTATGGGAGTCACCAAGTCCTCGTGTCTACCTCTTCACTGCACCAGGGCAGAGCTAAAGGCTGATGAGGTTTTACTCATTAGCTATTTAAGCATTATTTTAATGTAACAGAAAGTGTTATGTCCCTTTAACTCCAGCTGTGCCTGCTTGTCTTAAAAATGATCCATGGAAGTCAAGATAGTTACTCTACTCAACATTTTCTGTGTCACAAATATGGGTCAGATAATGGCTGTGGGGTTGCATGCGTCAAACCAGCCAGCTCTCCGAACTGTAACCACACTAAAGTGTAAAGGAGAAAGCCTGATTTAAATAGTTTGAAGAACCCACCTCTCTTCTTGCTTTTCTCCTCTTCTGCAAAACCCAGCAATGCCCTTTGCTACAAACAGTGATGGAGAAAGACAGTGAAATGTTCCCATGTGAATAGGAACTAGTGAATGCCTTTTTTAGCTCTAAGATGCTAGAGATTGCTCCTGAGGGGAAGTTTTCCTTCCTCAGGAATTGAACCTGAAAGAAAAGCCAGCCTTGTAGAAATCATTGGAGACCTTTCAGTTCTTCTCACTTCAAGCAGGCCTTCCTATTGGCCTCTTGGGGGGAAGAAAGTTTTTGTTATTAATTGAGGGGCCTAGAAAGGAGAGGTCTGGAAAATGTATTGGGTTTTGGAATATTTGGGCTGGAATTGGGATATTACATCTAGTCTTGAAAAGGCATCTGGCCACATATTATAAGAGGTAGGTTCTATGAATTATTTAAATCAGGCATTTTTTTGTGTTCCAAGACCTAGACAACAAATAAGAAAGTCAGGTAAGTATACTGACCTCACCACCCTCCATCTATACATGCCTCTAGGATGTATGTTGAAAGGGCTGACTGAGGGTGATTTGTTATTATAGCTATGGGTCAGTGAAGTGCCTACCAAGAGAACTTTTCCCTTATCTCTTGGCTTTTTTTTTTTTTTTTTTTAAGATTTTATTTATTTGACAGAGAGAAACACAGCCAGAGAGGGAACACAAGCAGGGGGAGTGAGGAGAAGCAGGCTTCCTGCCGAGCAGGGAGCCCGATGTGGGACTCGATCCCGGGTTCCCGGGATCATGACCTGAGCCGAAGGCAGTTGCTTAACCTACTGAGCCACCAGGCGCCCCTCTCTTGGCTCCTTTTAATCAGACTTCATACTCATACATACGATATTTAAAACATTGAACTCTGTGGTCATACAATTAATTTAGCAATCTTTAATAATGTTTTTTTGAATGTTAATTATAGTGCTTTATGTTTGTAAAGACCTGAAGATGTATATAAAAATGATAAACTACTATGCCTCCTCCTTGTCCCCTTTGCATCTATGTATGTATGCACATAAAAAAGAAATAAAAAATAAGAGGGCATTAATGACAGCCAAATAGGGCTGATGGTATTATCCCTAACAGGAAAACAAGCAGTCGACCTGAGCCAGGACAAATCTGATTTCTGGGCAGAACCTTGAGTAACACTACTGTAGATCTAAATATCCAGGGGGAGAGGGGACCCTGTTGGACGTGGAATAGTCTCCTGGCCACTGCTGGATTGGCGAGCCTCACATAGAGGCGTCAGGGCTGCAGATTAAGCTGGAGAACACTGGCATCAAACATCAACATCATCAAAACATTTAAAAATAGAATGACTGGGGGCACCTGGGTGGCTCAGTTGGTTAGGTGACTGCCTTTGGCTCAGGTCATGATCCCAGAGACCCGGGATTGAGTCCCACATCGGGCTCCCTGCTTGGCGGGAAGCCTGCTTCTCCTTCTTTCACTCCCCCTGCTTGTGTTCCCTCTCTGACTGTGTTTCTCTCTGTCAAATAAATAAAATCTTTTTAAAAAAATTAAAAAAAAAAAAAAAGAATGGCTGGGGCACCTGGGTGGCACAGTCAGGTGAGTGCCCAACTGTTGATTTTGGACGGAGTTGTGATCTTGGGGTTATGGAATCCAGCCCTGCCTTGGACTCAATGCTCTCTGGAGAGTCTGCTTGGAATTCTCTCTCTCCCTCTGCCCCTCCTCTCACTAACATGCTCTCTCTCTCTCAATAAATAAATAAAATCTTTTAAAAATTAAAATAAAAAATGGAATGGCTGCCTTAGAAAGTAAGAAGTTGCCCATTAGTGTGTTTGTACCAGTTAAACCCAGTCTCATACAAGGTGGGCAGAATTGAGGAAATATGTAGTAAATAAATATCCATATTACAGCATTGGCGAGAAGGTTCATCTGATTGTAGGAATATAGAGTGGGACCATAGCTATAGGATAAGTCACAGCTTGAGAGAAACAAGTGTGAAACTGTGATGGGACTCTCACTATTCCCGCCCCCCTTATTTTAAGTGATTATATCATCTTGAATATAGTCTCATAAAAGTATTGATGGGGTGCCTGGGTGGCTCAGTTGGTTAGGCGACTGCCTTAGGCTCGGGTCATGATCCCGGAGTCCCGGGATCGAGCCCCGTGTCGGGCTCCCTGCTCGGTGGGGGGCCTGCTTCTCCCTCTCTCACTCCCCCTGCTTGTGTTCCCTCTCACGCTGTGCTTCTCTCTGTCAAATAAATAAAATAAAATCTTAAAAAAAAAGTATTGAAAATACATTAATAAGGAGAAAGGGGGAAAAAAAACCCTCATTGTCTCATTGAGTCTTAACTATGATCTTTATTTTCAATATACATTTTTACAAAATTTTCTGCACTTTTATATTTAGTATGTTTCTTTAAACATGAACAGATTACAGATTGCATTCTTTGTAAATGATTTTAGATTAGAAATAATATATTCTAGTCTTAATTTGCTTAACTTCTCCCCTACTGTTGGGCATGAAGGTTGTTATCAGCTTTTTCCGTATTATAAATATTGAGTAAAAGGGTAAGAGTATTTTATGACATTTGAATAACAATTGCTCAGTAGGTTTCCCAGATATTTTTACTTATTTATACTGTAATTAACAATATGTGTCAGAATTTGCCAGTCCTTCCTCTCTTGGGTACTGATATTTAAAATTACTTCTGTAGGGATGCCTGGGTGGCTCAGCAGTTAAGTGTCTGCTTTCAGTTCCACTCATGAGCCCAGGGTCCTGGGGTTGAGCCCCTGCTCAGCCTGGAGCCTGCTTCGCCCCTGCCTGCCATTCCCCCTGCCTGTGCTCTCTCTCTCTCTCTCTGACAAATAAAAAAATAAAATCTTAAAAAAATTTTTTTAAATAAAATTGCTTTTCTAACTTCACATGTGGAAAATTGTACGTGCAACTGGATCAGCAAAGTGAGGGTTTTGTTGGATGGACTCGGGTCCTGCACAGGGCAGGCGGCAGGAAGCACCGCTGAAAAATGGCAGGGACTCAGACATCGCAGCCCCCAAAATCTGCATTCCCCCACTGGGTCGCCCAGCCCATGCGGCCTCTCTGTCTGACTAGTCTCTTTTATGCCTCTTACGTTGCTCCTGGCTGTGCCTTATGGCACGTGTGTGTTGTCTGTCTGTTCTTCCGTATCTCATTCTGAATTTCTGCGCTCGGCCTATCTTGCTTTGTTGTCCAGCCCCTGCCTGCCCACCCTGCTGTCCCTGCGTTCCCTACATACGGTTTGAACAGCACCCATGGCAGCCCCACGTGTCTCCCAAGTTGAGTGTCATTACAGTCAGCCTCGCTCCCGGTGTCTGCCTTCTGAATTCTGGACAAAGAGAATCACATTGGTACAGGTGACCCAGTGCAGGGGCTGCCCTTGGCTTGGGTCACTCTGGTGGCCAGGGAGGGGCTGGTTCTCAGAGAGGGGTGCCGAGGAGAGGAGCCCCTCTTCCAGGGGCCTACAGTGAGACCATGGGTAGTCCTGACACCACCTGTCCCCACCCACCCCATCATGAAGAGCTCCTCTCTGCAGAGAGAATTCAGCAAGCACGCCGTGCGTTCTTTGTGGGCCTATTAAAGAAAGAGGATTAGGGCAGACCCTTTCTTGATGGTTTCCATCCGTTGTGAAAGATTACCTATCTTTTAGGATGAGATTTGCCGTTCCTGAAACCACGAAGAATTTGCTGGGTGGGCCCCTCTCCGACATTGTGTGTGTGTGTGTGTGTATATGTGCGCTCTCGGAGTAGGTAGGTCAGGCATACTGCAGACTGGCCCCGATGGCTGTACTTACAGGTTTGTCTTTTTCTTTTTTTCTGCTGCTAAAACACGAACTCATCTGGCCTTTTCATTCATTTTTCCTTCCTTTTTTCCCCCCCTGTATTGACTCTATGGTAGGAAGCTCTCTTCATATTCAGAATTAACCGTGGGGTTTTGCACAAGGAGGACAGTTCCTCACTCTCACCCCACAAGCCCCGGGTCAGCGCCAGCATTGGCTGGTCGTGGCAGGTGTGGAGGAGACAGAGCCTTGACCTGAAAACCTGCCGCAAGCCTGGGGGGATTAGCTCAGGTAGCAGGGCTAAGGGCAAGGCTGTGAGTCAGAACCTGGTGGTCAGGCTAGAATGAGGTCAGACTGAAGAATGGGGGCCGAGCGGGCCGTGCAGGGTTAAGTCAGAAGAGAGCCGGGATGTGGTGGGAGAAGAGCCAGGAGCGGGGCCTGAGTTAGCACATGCTTCCCCGTTCTCTTGTGGGGTTGCTGGAATGATCGATCCCATAAGCCATCCTATTTCTTCAGTTGTTCAGTGAGTGGTACCTATTTGTGGAACCACATTCTGGCCTCTCAGCCACCCAGTTCCCTTAGTGAGAATAGTTCTGTGGTTGAGGAAATTGAGGCACCATGAGGCAGATCGCAAGATCACAGTGTGTTGGGGCAAGCCCATCTTTCTGCCATCCGAGTTTGTGCTGTCCTCGCTGAATCCACTGTTTCCCATTGGGATTCTTTGTAACATAGTCCAGACACTGCAGCATTTGAGGATAGTGATTATTATTTTCTATTTTTCACCTATATGTTATCTTTTCTGAGGCCAGGCCATTCGTGTTGGTCCCCATTGCAGTGTACATAAGTTATTCTAGGGTACTTTTTAAAAAATATTTTATTTGCACAAGTGGGGGGAGGGGCAGAGGGAAGGGGAGAAGCAGACTCCTCGCTGATCCAGAAGCCTGATGCGGGGCTCGATCCCAGGACTCCTGGATCATGACCTGAGCTGAAGGCAGACGCTTAACCAGCTGAACCACCCCCGTGTCCCTATTCTAGGGTATTAAAAAAAAAAAAAAAAGCCTGAGCAATACTAATGATGTTAAAGGTACAGAGATTCCACAGATGCCTTTGAGGAGCTTGCTATGTGCAGCCTCTCTGCTATCCTTCGGGCATAGTAGTAATGAAGAATGGAATCTGCACTGACTAGAAACATTTGAGAAGTTGCTGAAATTCACTACTTTTCATGTATGTTCTCTTCAAAACACATTTTTAAAAAATTCAGCAACATAGAGGCGCCTGGGTGGCCAAGTCACTTAAGCATCTGACTCTTGATTTCTGCTCAGGTCATGATCTCAGGATCGTGTGATGGGGCATTGCATTAGTCCCCGCAGTCAGTGTGGAGTCTGCTTGTCCCTCTCCCTCCCCATACTTGCATGCCCCCTCTCTCAAACAAATAAATACATAAAATCTTTTTCAAAAATTCAGCAATATGACTTTCTATATGAATGTTAGAGTTCAACAAAGGTTTAAAAAAAAATCTTGCAATATGAATTCTTTGGTTTGCTTTCATTTCCAGATAAGCAGACATTTACTGAAATTAGAACTTTGGGGGGACACCTGGTGGCTCAGTTGGTTAAGTGTCTGACTCTTGATTTCTGCTCAGGTCATGATCTCAGGGTCATGGTATTGAACCCTACGTTGGGCTCCTCTGGGCATGCGGAGCAGGCTTAAGATTCTCTCCCTCTCCCTCTGTGCTTCCCCCACCTATGCTCACTTGTGTGCTCTGTCTTTCAAAAAAAACTCCCAAAAAGCAAACACCCCCCCCCCAACTTTGGGAGAGTAGTGAAAAAAACCACATACTCCCCCAGCTTTAGTGGTCCTTACAAAGAAGGATTCTTTTGTCTGAATGGGAGTAGGAGGGATTCCCACTGTGGATCATGGCATGTGTTTATCTACTGGTTTAGAGTCCCTGGGGACTGATGGACCTGAGTGTTCCCCTCGTATTTCCTGGTGCTCTACTTGGGGTGCTGCCACTCTGAGCTACATTCTGGAGTTAACTCAGAAGACATCTTCCCTCTATAAGAAGTGCCGTTGTCTCTCCACTTAAAATGCATTGAGTTGGTCTCTCTGGGCCAGCTTTGAGTACAGGATCACAAGCTAACAGACTTTTCTGGAAAAGGTTTTGAGTTTGAAACAGCTAATTTGTAATACTAAAACATAACCTCTCAGAAGTTGGAATTATCTTTGCTTGCTCAAGTTTGTCCTATTCTTTTATTGCAGATAATGGAATGTAGGCTTTTCATTAGCTTGAGGTGCTCTTTTGACTAGTGATGGGTTGGCTTGTGTTAAATATTTTAACCTACATGGTGGTATTTCTGAGAATTGAAGTCATAGTAAACTTTTTTTTTTTAATGTGGGTCTGAGTCATTGCTCAGTGTAAAGCAGGAGTACAGATCAAAGATCAACCAACTGTTTCAGAGCTTGAAAGTCATTTTAACATCACATCCAGATTTGGCTTTCTGTCATTCTGTAAGGGTTTTAATTAGACCTGATTGCTTGTAACTAGGCCCTCAGTGATGTAAGATGTTACAGCTATCCACATAGAAGATGCCTTTGAGATCTTGGAGGGAGGACCAGTGTTTTGTTTCTGGGTATGATTGTCAGCAGCGTCTCAAATGAGGGGGAGTGTCCACGATCTATTCATGATTTCCAGGATGACTAATGTGGCAGGCAGTGATGACAAATGCTGGGATTTGTACTGGTGTTTCCATGTGTTGAGGTTGCCTTTGACCTTTGACTTGGCTATTTCATTCTTTCCTTTCCATGAATTCATTAGTACATACAGATTCAGAGGCTTTATGTAGACTGATCTGAAATGTAGTCTTCCGTGTTGTTATTATATTGCTCATTGGGTTTTTTAAAAAAGACTTATTTATTTATTTTAGAAAGATAGGGAGAGAGAAAGAATGTAGTCTTCCGTGTTGTTATTATATTGCTCATTGGGTTTTTTAAAAAAGACTTATTTATTTATTTTAGAAAGATAGGGAGAGAGAAAGAATGAACAGTAGGGGCAGAGGGAGCGGGAATTTCAGGCACGGAGCACCACTTGGCCTAATCCCATGACTGAGATCATGACCTGCGCTGAAGCCAAGAGTCAGTCACTCAACCAACTGTGCCACCCTGCTCATTTGTTTTTAATTGAATATGCTGTTTTAAAGCACTTTCAAAACACAGATAGTTGTTTGTTTTTTTTTTTCAGATACTTTTTTTTGAATCTTAGGACTCAATTCCAGTGTCAGGCTAGAGTCACATTTGACTCAGCAAAAGTGGATTTACCTCATGCCAGTGATTTTTGTGGGAGGAGATAGAAAACTATATATCTGATTCTATTTGATTCAAAGGTTATTTTTAGGAAGGAAGGCTTTTTTAAAATTGATATGTAATTTCACACACCACAGAATTTACTCTTTTAAAATGTATGTCGGTAATTTTTAAAAAATTTATTTATTTGACAGAGAGAGAGAGAGAGAGAGAGAGAGAGCGCACAAGGAGGGGGTGCAGCAAGCAGAGGGAGAAGCAGGCTCCTCACAGAGCAGGGGGAGTCTGATGTGGGACTTGATCCCAGGACCCTGGGACCATGACTCAGGCTGAAGGCAGTTGCTTAACCAACTGAACCACCCAGGTGCCCCGTATTTTTGTTTTGTTTTGTTTTGTTTTTTTTAAGTGCATTCACAAAATAGTGTGACCATCATTGTCATCTAAATATGGTACATTTCTGTCATCCCAAAAGGAATCCCATTCTTCCCCATTTTGCCTATCTTCAGGCCCTGGAAAACACAATATACTTTCTGTCTGTATAGATTTGCTTATTCTGGACATTTCATATAAATGGAATTTTAGAATGTGTGGCCGTTTTTTATCCCTCTTCCTTCATTTAGCACATTTTCAAGGTTCATCCATTTGTAGCATTACTCAACGTTTTACTCTTTTTTTTTTTTTTAAGATTTTATTTATTTATTTGACAGAAACACAGCTAGAGAGTGAACACAAGTAGGGGGAATGAGGAGGAGAAGCAGGCTTCCCGCTGAGCAGGAAGCCTGGGCTCTATCCTGGGATTATGGGATCAGGACCTGAGCCCAACGCAGATGCTTAACAACTGAGCCACTCAGGCACCCCCGTTTTATTCCTTTTTACAGATGAATAATATTCCATTGTATGGTCTCTTAGTTTGGGCTGCTGTAACAAATTACCACACACTAGTAGCTGTAAATAGCCAGCAGACATTTGTTTCTTTTAGTTCTGGAGTCTGGAAAATCTAAGATCATGGTCCCCACAGATCTAGTGTCTGACAAGAGCCCGCTTCCTGGCTATCATCTTGCTATATCTTCACATGGCTGAAAGCAGAGAGAGGAATCAAGGTGTGTTTTGTTTTTGTTTTTGTTTTTAAATAAGGGCACTAATCTCATTCATGAAGGCTCCACCCTCATGATCTAATTAGCTTTCAGTGGTCTCACCTCCCAATACCCAATGGCGATACAAACATTCAACCCATAATATATAGATACTCCACTTTTTGTTTATCCCTTCAGCAGTTGATAGACATTTGAGTTTTTTTTTTACTTTTTAACTTATGAATTATGCTGCTATGAACATCTTTGTACAAGTTTTTCTGTGAACTTAATGTTTGCAGGTCTCTTGGGTCTCTACCTAGGAGTGGAATTGCTGCCTCCTATGGTAACTATGTTTAACATTTTTGAGGAACCATTAGACTGGTTTCCAGTGTATACACTCCCACCAAAATGTATGAGGGCTCCAGTTTCTCTAGGTCCTTGCTAATCTGCCTTTTGTTTGCTTGTTGCTTGTTGGTTTCTTTATTTATTACCCTAGCTATCCTAGGTGGTGTGAAGTGGTATTTTTTTGTAGTTTTGCTTTGCATTTTTCTCATGATTAATGATGCTGAGTATTTTTTCATGTGCTTCTTGACCATTTGCATGTCTTATTTGGAGAAATATCTCTCTAGGTCCTTTGCCTGTTTAAAAAATTGGGTTGTTTTTCTTTGTTGAACTGTAAGAATTCTTTATGTATTCTGGATGCTAGATCCGTGTCAAGTATATGATTTGCAAATATTTTCTCCCATTCTTGGGAGATGTGGAGCTCAGTCATATGAATCTGAGATCCCGACCTGAGCCAAAATCAAGAGTCAGATGCTCAACCAACTGAGCCACCCAGGGGCCCCAAAAGATTTTTAATTTTGATAAAGTCCAACTTACTATTTTTCTTCTTCAATTGATTTTGCTTTAGGTGTCATCTAATAAACTATGACAAAATTTAAAGTCTGGAAATTTTATCCCTGTGTTTTCCTTTAAGGATTTTGTAGTTTTAGCTTTTACATTAGGTCTTTGGTTTATTTTGAGTAAATTTTTGTATATGGTATGAAGTTAAGGTCCAGCGTTATCCTTTTGCATGTGAATATCCACCTTTTTTCAGTATCATTTGTAGAAAAGACTATTTTTTTCCCTGTTGAATTGTCTTGGCACTTTTGTTCAAAATGAATTGCCCATATATGTGAGTTTACTTTCTGCATTCTCAATTCTGTTCCCTTAATCTGTATATCTCTGTTTATGCTAGTATGCACTATTTTGATTCCTGTAGCTTTGTGTTATGTTTTAAAATTAGGAAGTGTGATTCTTAGAAATTTGTGAGGAATATTTTTTGATGTGATGTTGATGTCCACTCTTCCACTGCACATGTTTTGACCTATCTTTTCTTTGCTGTCATAAAGTCATATTAGAAATGCTGCTTTGGGGGCGCCTGGGTGGCCCAGTCGTTAAGCATCTGCTTTCGACTCAGGTCATAATCCCAGAGTCCTGGGATCGAGCCCCACATCGGGCTCCCTGCTCGGCAGGAAGCCTGCTTCTCCCTCTCTCACTCCCCCTGCTGTGTTCCCTCTCTCGCTGTGTTTCTCTCTGCAAATAAATAAATAATATCTTTTTAAAAATTAAAAAAAAGAAATGCTGCTTTGAAGTGGCCATGAATTCTGTTTCAGGTTAAACCTTACCATTCTTGTATAAAAGGCATGGATTTGAAATCAGACATATTACAAAAGTTTGTCCACTAGCTCTGTCTCGGTTTCTTAACTGTAGACTGAAACTTAAAATCTGAGTCAAAGGATAATTCTGAGAATTAATTCACAGACCATATGTAAAACATCTAGGATGGTGTCTGGGAAATAAGTGTCTCTTGCCTTTCCCATACCCTTCTCAGATGCAACAAAATCTTTATGCCTTATAAGATCATTTTAAATTCTTCCTTAAAAATCAGCATTCTTCAAGTTAGAAACTTGTTATCATATAGATTAGTATTACTGAGTTTTCTAGTCTATTCTCTAGTATTGTTTGTAGTACAGTGTTTCAGACTTTGCTCACTGCTGTATCCGCAGTATCTAGAGTTGTCCCTGACCAATAGTAAATGATGAGTAAACATTTGTGAAGTAAATACTAAATGTAAATCTCATTTTCTTGTTTCCTTGAGTGAATCTGTGCAAATTGCTTGAGCTATGTTTTTAAGCCTGTGTAACAGTTGTGTGAGTACTTAATTTCTGAGATAATTTCCACAAGACTTCTTTTAGCATTTTGTCCACTTAATTAAGAGTGCCTCTCTCTGGAGTGCTACTTCCCATTCAGATGTTTACTCTTTGGGGTGATTTAAGACTGGGGTAGAAAGGATTGAGTCTGAGTATAAACTTTAGAAAGCAAGAGGGGAACGAGAGTGAGGAAGTTGGCTTTGGGGGAAGATAAGTGATAATGAGAGACCAGGGAGGGACTCTTAGAAGACTATTGGGTCAAACAGAAAAGTGAGTTCCCAGTTACTGAAACTTGCTTTTGGTTTTTATGTGATTATCATGGTCTCTCGTGGTTTCTCTAGACCCAAGTATAGACATGAAACTGTAAACAAAGAGTGTCTAAGTGTTATTTGCCAGCTGTTGTGTGCCAGCTGTTGTGTGCATGCTAAGCTACTATCTGCATGATGGATAAGTGAGAGTTCAGGTAATTTCATGGAGTCAGGATAATTGAGTGTTAAAGCTAGACAGGATTGTCAGGCTGAGGGACTAGTGTGGGTTTTTGTTTGTTGGTTTGTTTGTTGTTTAAGATTTTATTTATTTGTCAGAGAGAGAGCACAAGCAGGGGGAGCAGCAGGCAGAGCAGGCAGAGGGAGAAGCAGGCTCCCTGCTGAGCAAGGAGCCCAATACAGGACTCATCCCAGGATCCTGAGATCAAGACCTGAGCCAAAGGCAGCGGCTGAACTGACTGAACCACGCAAGTGTGGAGGACTTTTGTTAAGTGTTGCCTCAGAGAAGACAGTCCATGGTCACATAGGTTTGGATGGGTTCAACGAAATAAAGAGGCATTTGTTTTAACTGCAGGAGTTCTCAGAGCCTTTAATGTGCCAGCATGTATCACACTGTGTCTTCAATAGGGAATGTAGGAGGAGCAACCCCCAAGGTGATTGGTTTGTGGGGACTTCTATTTCACAGAGAACCCTGTGTAATGGATGTTTAGCAGAGCACATTTTTTTTTCCTTTAAAGATTTTATTTATTTATTTATTTATTTGTCAGAGAGAGAAAGACAGAGCACACACACAAGCAGGGGGAGCAGTAGGCAGAGGGAGGAGCAGGCTCCCTGCCAAGCAAGGAGCCCAGTGCAGGACTCAATCCCAGGATGCCGGGATCATGACCCAAGCTGAAGGCAGATGCTTAACCAACTGAGCCACCCAGGTGTCTCTAGCGAGCACATTTTGAGTAATTATGATCTAGGATAGCACCTTAATTTTTCAGACATGAACCCTGATTTTTTAATCTTTCTGAGTTGCTGTTTCTGGGAAGCCATGACCGATGTACATAGAAGGACTGATTATGTCTCTCTGTTGTGCTAACAGACCTATCCAAAAAGGAAGCGTTTAAACTAGGAGCTGTAATCAGACTCCTGAAACCCAACGTATATGTATACATAACTTACAAGATACTTCATCTTCCAAGAGCTACATATTTATTTACTTTTATTTATTTTTTATATTTTTAAGATTTTATTTATTTGAGAGAGAGAGAGAGAGAGAGAGCGCAAGAGAGGAAACACAAGCAGGGGGAGCAGGAGAGGGAGAAGCAGGCTTCCCGCAAAGCAGGGAGCCCAATGCGGGTCTCGATCCGGGGACTGCAGGATCATGACCTGAGCCAAACACTTAAAGACTAAGCCACCCAGGCGCCCCTACTTTTAATCGGTTATATGTATAGCTTGGTTTATGTATCACCTAAAAATCCGGGATATAAATTTGATTCCTGCAGCTTTTGCTCTGATACGTACTCCTTAAGCTAAAGGACAGGAAGAGCCACTGACTTCTATGGGAGAAACAGAGCATAGAGGCTACCTTGTTCTGAGCGGTCAGATAGGCCTGTTACGGCGGCGGGAAGGCATTCCTGCAGCTCCGGCTAGCCAACTGGATCCAGCTACCAGTGCGCTTGCGCCCTACTCTGTTCCGGTCACAGTTCTCCCAGCTTCCCTCCCTCCACCCAAACACTCCTTGCTTGCAAGTGCCCTAGAGTTTATTTCTTTAACTTTTTTTAAAAGAGAGGGGGCAAGGGTTGGTGGGGGAGTGGAGAGAGAGAGAGAGTCAGAAGAGGGAGAGTGGAGAGAGAGAGTTAGAAGAGGGAGAGTGGAG
Organism: Spilogale gracilis; assembly: GCA_004023965.1. Taxonomy (NCBI): domain Eukaryota; kingdom Metazoa; phylum Chordata; class Mammalia; order Carnivora; family Mephitidae; genus Spilogale; species Spilogale gracilis. The sequence continues at coordinate 116 of PITA01007780.1, read as the reverse complement.
AGAGAGTAAGAGGGAGAGGGAGAGGGAGAGAGTCAGAAGGGGGAGAGTGGAGGGACGCCTGGGTGGCTCAGTTGGTTGGGCGACAGCCTTCAGCTCAGGTCATGATCCCGGAGACC